>JACXGK010010800.1:0-17256 GCA_016801125.1 Novumbra hubbsi
AGCATCTCCATCTTGATTTTAATGCACTTGTAGACAGCACAGTTATCTTAACATAAGGTATACTAATATGGTTCAAGAAGAACAATGAAATGAACTAAACACAGAGCATATTATGTAAATATCATCATTTGCATTTAGCATAATGGTTCTGAGAATAATTCTCTCGCAGCGTCTAGCCAGTATACTGTTGGCCCCCATTTCTTCATTTACATTTTGTTGTGTTATCAATATAGTTCCTAAATAATTATTATTATTCTTTTGAAATCAATTTACCCACAATACCCCATCATGAAAAGTCGGTGTCTATACAATGTTCATTTCTGTATTTTTTGGCCCCATGTAATTTAAAGAGCAATATTGAAATAGGTCTCTTAGTGTTTGTGATATTTATATCATGATTTAAAAAATGTACTATGTAGTGCCTGTATATGTTGTTGCTTTTTTTAGTTAATGAACAGTGTTATACTTTTATTTCACTCTGAGCAAGAACTAACTGGAAGGTTGCCATCTGTTAGCTTTCAGTAAGCAAAAAACAAACAAGAAAAAGCTAGAAGCAGATGTAAATGCGGAATTAAACTAGTTTAATCAAAGAGCAGTTGAACAAGAGCTAGCAAAGTTTAGGATGAATGGGATAAAGTATTTATATTTTTCAGCAGCCTGGATGCATTGGGATTAGTTTGAGCAGCAAAGAAATTTCCCTAATGATTCCTAGAGAAATAGAAAGAGAGAGATAGAGAATCTGAAAGTGGGAGGCTCAGCCCATTTCAGTGAAAGGAACACAATATTTTACCAAACAGAGAAATACCAAAATGTTTGACATACCGTCAATACCATATACAGTCATGCGAAAAAATTTGAATACCCCATAAAATATGTAGTTATTTTTAAGAAATATGATCTTCTTTCAAACAATATCTATAGATAAAGGTGATGTAATTGAAAAAGAAAACTTGCTTGATAATATTAATAATAAAGAATTTTCTAACCCTCAATGAACACTTTATTGTACATAGTTATTTTTTTAATTACTGTGAAGTATTTTGCATCAGTTACAGTCTTCAAAATTGTATTATTCCCAGAAACTGCTCCATGTGGTGTTCATTCACTGAGAATGTCCTTGGAGGGTATCTGTGAAGGCATATGAAACGTGCAGAGAAGAAACCGGTGAACGGACAAACGGCATCCCCATGCTGAGTGAGACTGGGAGTGAATACAGACACGTGTGCACAAGCATGTAAGCACACACAGGCTGGCGAGCTGGGAAAGCAGACAGTGAGAGCTTCTTCTGGTCAAGCTGCACTGGAGGATGTGTGCTGCATCTTCACACCAAACCAGGTTTCAGAACATCTACAGTTGGTTGAGGAGAGCTGCACTGAGATACAATGAAGGAAGAGCGAGCAAGAGGAGAAAACTAGACAATGCATGATTTGCAATAGTCAAGAAATTTGCTGAATATCAAGAGAGGAATAAAGTAAAGTATTCGCATGTTCTCCCAATAGCAATTAAACAGAGAAGACTAGGAGATGGAACAATTCCTCCCACACTTCTCTCCTGTGTTTGGGCGCTAGTGACCACTGAGCGTAATTGTAGGTGATTTATCGATCTAACATCAGCACACCCTTTTTACATTCCTTTTCTTCATCTTCACTGTCTGTGACAGAGGGGAGGAACTCCCGGCAGATCACTACACACACACACACCACATACACGCAACTCACACAGGCCGGCAGAGAGAAGCTAGCCCACAGCAGTCACTACAGGTCAGCATAGATAGACTCAGAAAACCTTTGGAGCATCAACAACAATACCCTGAAGTATTGCTGGGCAGTATAATGTCTCACTGACTTACCAAAGAGAACAGCAAGTGGGAAAGTGGACACAAGTGGGCGGACAGAACCAGCAACGTTTCTAACAAAAATACCTGGAAGCTGGAAAGTTTTCTGATATTGTTGCTATCTAAACTTCTGATTGCTCGGAAGGTTTCACACAAGATATCCTGAGAGGAAGATTTCGAAAAGATATTTGTTGTCTGAACTTTTGGGGGGTTTTATTGACTGCAGGAGTGGTTCCGTGAGACCTGCGTAGCATTGGCCTGGCGTTGGCATGGTGACGGTGTAGTCCGTATGAGGGAGGTCCCCGGGGTTAAGATGACCAATCAGTGAGTTCTGATTGAATACCTTTGGATTGTAGTAACCCCGAGAGACCCAAGAGATCCAATCAGGAGTCCCCCCCCACACACACACACACACACTCACACACACATATAGTGTTCACAGTCCACTCTCTAACTCCCTTACGTTGAAATACAATCATTGTATCTATCCATTGTGTGGTGTCTCACCTCGTCAGTGTTTGAGAGAGCGAGCTCCAGTCCTGACAATAGGGTATTTACATTTATTTCCAGAAAGTATGTCTCGATGCATGTGTATTTTTATACATTCTCTAACTTAAATGTGTTAGCCCAGGTAGAAGGAATAGGGGTGGAGGAGCCAATCTATTTAGAACCAAATTGGTCCAGTATGTAATGCTCAAGTCAAGTGTATCAGAGTTCATTATAGCGTTGATTGACTACAGAGAAGATAGCTGTTGCTAAAAATTGTCAACGAGTAACTTTAGTATTTTTTTTTCCTTCTCTGTTTCTCGCTCATCCAATCTCTTTAAGGCACTGCAGCTAAGCTGGATGGATTGCCGTTAGCTTAATTCCCATTATGCTATGCATTTTCAAACAGTTACATGGACACTGGCTTTGAATCTCAACAAATTTTGGCCAGAGGAGGGCTCTGCCCCTTCACATTGATTTAAATATTCTCTGAGTAGAGTTTAATATAGAACCAGGCAAGAGTTGTCAGGGTAGCTTAAGGGGTGTTGCATCTGACCAAGAAACAAAAGGTTGTTAGATTGAATCTCAAGCTTGAAAGGTACAAATATGTCCCTAAGAAAGGAAGGTAAACCTACTTGCTCCTAGGTGGTTGCTGCAAATGAGAATACTGCTAAAATAATGAGGTAGGTGATGTAGGTCAGTCAATATATCTTGAGACCCTATGACTTGGGAGTCATGAGCAAGTCCACATCAGTAACAGCAATGGTCTAATTAGGAGTCAGCCTGAGACACTGAATACACTTAATTAAGAATAATGTTATTAACCAATTAAAAAGGTATTTTGGCTATAATAAATCCCTCTTTCCTTTCTTCTTGTGCAACTTAAGATTTACATGTGTTAAGACAGCTGTGAAGTCACAGAGGGTACATCATTTGTTAAGACAGCTGTGAAGTCACAGAGGGTACATCAAATGTTAAGACAGCTGTGAAGTCACAGAGGGTACACCATGTGTTAAGACAGCTGTGAAGTCACAGAGATTACACCATGTGGTAAGACAGCTGTGAAGTTACAGAGGGTACATCCTGTGTTAAGACAGCTGTGAAGTCACAGATGGTACATCCTGTGTTAAGACAGCTGAGAAGTCACAGAGGGTACATCATTTGTTAAGACAGCTGTGAAGTCACAGATGGTACATCCTGTGTTAAGACAGCTGAGAAGTCACAGAGGGTACATCATTTGTTAAGACAGCTGTGAAGTCACAGAGGGTACATCATTTGTTAAGACAGCTGTGAAGACACAGATGGTACATCTTTAGTTGCAAAACGTTTTATTCAGCAGAACACAAATGGAAAACAATTTGATTTGAACAAAACATCCATCTTGCAACAAAAACAGTTTGTCTGAATTGTGTCCGAGGTTGTTACATGACTGAAGCATGTGTTGCCTAAACAATTGACTGACTGTCATGTTGGAGGAAAACATAGACGTGCCAGAATCTGGCATGAGAAAGAGTGGGATGACTGTAAAACAATCTAGATGGGATAGGTTTGTCCTGTCTAGTTTGATGTTTGTTTAATTATACAGGCTGTCACACATGAAGTCCTGACTGTTGAACATCTCTAATAAGGATTTTCTTCCATCTACAGTGCATCAGAAAAGCATTCCGAACCGTCCATATTTTATAATCCATTAGGCACTTTTTTTGTGTTAATCGGTGGCGAAAACCAAATGAAATCCTTTTTTATGTCTTTTTGTAACACAATAATGTGGGTGAACACTTCGCCCACAGTTTACGTTGTGTTCCCCAGTTCTTGTGTTGCTGTGTGTTCTGTTTGGTCTTTTCTGTCTGCGCAGGTGACGTCAATCAAGTTCATCTCCCTCCCGTTATTGTATTTAGCTGGTTCCAGTACCCATCATCCAATCACGTCCTTCCATCCGCCGGTTAAGAATTCTGCTTTCACCACCCCATCTTGTCTCTCTCCCTCTCTCCGCCTGCCTGCCTGCCTGCCTCTGCATTTGTGTGTCATGGTTGGTTTGAGTTTGTTTGATAGATTGTATGATGTTGTTAGTGAGTTGGGCTTGGTGATTTGTTGTCTTACCTGTTCTGTGCAAGTTTTGTATTAGACTTTGTTGTTTTTCACCCTGGGGTCCTTTTGTTTTATTTATAACACCCTGTTTGTTCCTAAGGGGGAAGGGGACCGCACCCTGGGAGTGTGTAGGCAAGAGGCCCGCGGGCATACATTTCCTGTAGGAGTTAATTGTCTATATACACTAGGTAGGACCTGGGCGGACCACCCCTTGGATTAAGTAGAGTAGCCAGGGCAGTGTTCAGTACCAACTAACGGCCGTATATTTTTGACCTGGTAGAATAATAGTGTGCATGCTTGGGGATGCACTTGGACACTCAATAAATTAGCAGTAAGCTTTCAACTGGTGGAATCAAACCACTTGAAACTTCCAAAGTCTTGTTACAAAACTTATTTTGATCTGTTTAATCTTGGAATGTGCTCATTAGAAACTACTATTGTTGAAACTATTGTTTCTAATGTGTGAATTCATTGCATAAGAAAAAAGTACTTCAACCATTTGTATCTGTTAAGAATGCTAAGGACCAATTCTTACACGCCTCAATAAACTGGGAGCAATTATGGTTAACAAAATTATTCAAAGACTGAACCACCTTTTGTTTACTGACACAATGCTATGCTACCCTGCCGCCCAGACAAAAGCGGTTGATGAAACAAATGATTAAACATCAAAAACCTGGTCCACTCATTGATAAACAAATCAGATTTTTAATCACTTAATATTTTCAGGAGAAATTGAGTATGTTTTGTTGTAAATCCATTAAAAGAAAGTTCCCAGGTTGAGTCTAGTTTCTCAGAGGTAAAATGTGTTTGTTATAATGTTATAATATGACAGTTTAAATACTGAACCACAGTGATAAAGAGACTATAAAATACATACATTTAAGTAGTGAAAATTCGAGAAGAGCGTATTTTTGTTAGATTCCTCACATCCTAGTAATCTTCCCACTGCAATGATCATTGGGATGTCTGCCTTAGCCTGTATTGAATGTGAGAATAGCACAGTATTGAATGCATGGAAGAAATTTCAGTTACCAACTTTCACCAAGAAGTTCAGTTCAAATAGAGCCATTTGTTCTGGAATGACCCATCTATATCATCTATCACCACGGGGAAGAGAACACGGAATGTAATCAGACAAAAACGTACTGGCCTTCATGAATTAGGTAATTTCTAATAAAATAACTGCTGAAAATAACCCTCTCCAATACCGGGGGTCAAATTTTTCTTTTTTTTAATCAACAGAGCTGGAATAAACCTGCCTGGAAAAGGTGTGTATTTTTTCCCTACGCATAGAGAATCGTGGGAGTTACTCCAAATACACCAAATTTGAAGTATGCTGTTGGATGGTTTTTTTTCACTTGTGAATCTAATAAGATAAATGGCATCCTCTACTCTGTTAAATATAAAGAGCCAAAAGGAGGTTACACAAAGTATTCAATGTTTTAAAACTATTAAAAAAACAATTTCTACAATCTATTCAACCTCAATTAAAAGGTAGACTTGAGGAACGTTTTTGAGATGAAGTTAATAAACAGTGACATTTTTAAAAGCCTATTTTGCTCATCTTTACAGAGTGTGACAATAATTGTATAATGTTGCCTTTTAAGGTCTGTGCTACATATAACATTTACCTTTCTTCTGCTTCTAACATGGAATAGCCCTTGTGCGGCAATGTGGGCTTGCATAAAGGGGTCAATTTATTAAATACAATTGTCAGTCAGGAATAGTAAAATTAGCAATAGTTGTTGAAAATGTGACACATATACATACAATCTACCAGGGTTTTTTAACCCATTCATAATTCACACTGCAAGGTTGTTCACACTTAACCCTGGGCTATCTTAGAACATAAGCGTTTGTTAACCCTTGACTTTTGATTAGTCTACATATGTGCTTGATTTTCTGTAAAAGCAAGCTTCCATAGCCTTTAAAAGCCACACATCTAAAACGAGAAACGTTTGCCACCTGTAAATAGCCAAATAGAGCTACTGTAGATCTTTGCATGCATTACAAGCCTTGGAAAATAAGTAAATGTTCTTCCTTCATTTAAGGACAGTGAACGTTCTATGCTTTTGTACTTGATCCCCTTTCACGCAGGTTATTTGTCTAACTGTTTCCTGGGCTAGTCCTGAAAAGTCATTGCTAACCCTGCTCTAGGTTAGCTTTGTGCTAATGTGAAGACAGTCTTAGGCCTGGGCTAAGGTGCAGTCTGAACAGGCCTTATAAGTCCTCTCAGAGGACATTCAGGAGTTTTGTTCGGTCATCCTTCCCAGGCTGCGTTTATCCAATTTTTGTCCCACAAAAAGTGTTTAATAGGTTCATGTGCTCTGTATCTTCTGACACTGTTCGTAATCATAATCCAATAATGCGCTCAGGTGAGAGGGTTAAGATGTAGGAGGGGTGAGGATCTCGTTCCCCAGGGCTGAGATGAGACCTCCGCTAATTTCCTCAGAGTCTCTGAAGCGGAGCCCACTGTCACTGATAACGTAACACATAGAAGTCTGTGACACGGATCATCCAGGCACTGTAGAAATCTCCAACACACAGGCCTGTCTTTTCCTTGAACCGATGGCATTATGAATCACTGGAGCCAAAGAAGTAATGGTAGTGGTGGTAAGAAATGTACATGGTATAAGTGAACGTAATATGCACTGGTTGTTAAAGTCGAGAACAGTTTATATGCTAGCAGGATAATATTATTCTGTACAACAAGTAACGTATCAATGTACCTTTTTCCCAAAGGTTCCGTTTTCCCCGACAAAAATTCTGGGCTATTTTCCAAAGAGGATTCTGGGTTGGAATGGATACGTATACATAGTGTAGCAACTTGAGGTTGCCTCTAATAAAATATATTTAGCCACACCATATAGAATAATTAAAAGGAGGCTTTCTTGCCATTTGCGCCCTGCACATCAATCACCCTAAAGGCATGGTCAAAATGCTAAGCCTTTTGAGAGACAATAATCAATATCAAAAGTGCAAAGCAACAACAAGAAACTGAGTGGCTAGAAAAAGCCTTAGAAGGGTTAGATCCAAGGAAGAGACCTACAGATAAGCCAGGCTTGGAAGGGTGGCTAGTCTACTTCTGGCTGTGCCAGGTGGATATCGTGAACTTTAAATTTCTTCATCACATCCTTCATTAATATACATTACATTTTAAGATGACCAGGTTGGAAAAGAATGGCTTTGGCCAAAGCTTTTGGACAGAATCCAGTTGGACTTGGTCAATGAAGTAAGCTGTGTACAGGTGCAGTACAACAGAAGTCATCAGGCAGGCATTTTACTCAGTACATTTAATTATATATTTTCAGGAAGGATTCAAATACAACTAATTGAATGTTATTTGTCAATGTGGAAAAAGGTAACATATTTTAGTGTGGGTTTCTATCTTTGGGTGAAGACAAGAGCAATTAATCCCCCACCAAAAAGTCCTGAGGATTTCTGGTTGAAAACATTATCCATCTCTCTTAATTTATTTTCTCTTTCTCTCTTCTCGGTCTTTCAGATGATAGCCTCTGAGTCTGTATCCCTGCCAGCAGAGGAACCCTCCCTAAAGCTCAGAATAGTTGTGAGATTCTTTGTCAAAGACTCCCCAGCGCAATATAAAGCTCCTAATGGTCTCACTCAGCTGTAGCTCTGCCATATGTTTAGCCAAAATGGAGTCTAACAGTGCTGAGTGGGGCATGATTGTGGAACCCAGAAAAGGGTTGAGAGGAGCTCACGGCTTGCTGTTGAGGCTTATCATGTGATGTGTGCCTCTGTCATTGACTGACTTTCATTATATCCCATTACAGTCCATTACAAGGAGGTCTGAGAGGCTGGTAAAACACTCGTTTTTTGTTTTTGTTTAAAGCAGTATAGTACAAAACAACTGTTGCTAATGCCTTACAAAATAACCCCTGCTTTGAC
The DNA here is from genome assembly GCA_016801125.1 of Novumbra hubbsi. Lineage (NCBI taxonomy): Eukaryota > Metazoa > Chordata > Actinopteri > Esociformes > Umbridae > Novumbra > Novumbra hubbsi. The sequence goes on from JACXGK010010800.1 coordinate 8,321, forward strand.
GCCATACTGGTTGCAGAATGTTAAGCTTTGGGTTATGCAATTTGAGATTCATTTAATTACTTTTTTATACAATGTTCTATCCGTACGTTAACCCAAAGAGTGCAGCCGTTACATTTCTATTTATTACTCCGGACTGGTTAAAGTTAGGCGTTGTAGGGGACGGTCTGCTGCCAAGAATGACAGGTCGTTTGTGTATTTCTGTAAAGGAAAAACCTTTCAATTCTCAAATACAAAAACACAGTATTATTTTTTTTAGAGGTGGCACATTTAGGCCCAGAATCAAATCTAATCTTGGATTTTTGTATATAGTGTTCAACAACACTGATACAGGGACCCCAAATTGACCATTGTGTTTAATATTTTTAAGTTTTTAAAAGAAAGTATTGAGAGAATATTCGATTTTCTGTTTATTATATTATATTTTCATGCAATAAACAACTTATAGTTGTTGTGAACCCCTGGGGATATCCAAATGTGATGTAAAACAGCCTACCTGTTGTAGTAACTATCTGTTTCAGAAAACACAATATAAAGGACATAATTCCATCATAAAGGATGATATTTGTAATCAGTTCAAAAGTATGGATGAGAGAAGAGGTCAAATGAAGTGAAAATGATTGCAGGTTCATAAAACTTTTCTTCTGAGCGGCAATGAGGTCCAAAGGTCAAGATAGTGACAGGCGTATTTTAAATCGCAAGAAGGCCTTAGACCGTTAAGGGTTAAGACAGGATTCTTTGAGAGACATTAATTTAAAAAATAATTTAGTATTCCATTCTTATACCTGCGACCATTCAGTCTGCTAGTTTGCTTTCCATGCACTACAATTTATTTGAATGTTTTCTTTCATGTTATAAAATGCTTTAGACATACAAAGCTATTGTTTTCTATTCCGCAATTTTTGCTGTCATCCGACATGTTTGGTGATCCCTGTCTTGGTAAAAACAGATTTTTGTCAATACTTATGTGAGCAGATAAACTCCAGAGAATGATGATTCTGTTTAGCACATTAATCAGGAAGTACTGTATGAAAGACCATTTTTACAGTTTTTTACCCCATATCGCTGAAAATGTCAGGGAGAATGTCATGACTAAATGATTGCAAATCCCACAAAATATTGCTGGAAATATCAAACTAGGCTGGCCTAGATTGTTCCAGCGGTCACCTGCCAATAGTGTGCAATAACACTACAATTCAAAAGTTACTTAAAAATGTCCTTGTTTCAATGAGAAAATACATTACATTATTTTGAATAGCAAATAAGGCAACATCAAAAGGAATCATAGTCATGGATGAGGTTAGAATACAGATTTATGTTGAAAATTATAACTGTGTCTAAACTTTGTTTTTGTCAAATAATCCTCTATTTGTAGCAATTAGTATCTTAGAGACATTTGAAATTCTAGTTGTTGTTTTGTGGAGGTAATCTAAAGAAATGTCACCACATGCTTCCTACTAGTTTGGGATTTTGAATTGGCTTCATGGCAATTTTTACGTACTATACAGTCATGCTGCTTCCATAACAGCACAATAGGTTTGACATCCGATGACTGTGCTGGCTACTCCATTATAGAGAGAATACCAACTGACTGCCTAGAATGTCCACATATGTTGGTCACCACTTCACTGTTGACATTGAGGCTGGTGCTTTTCGGGAACTATGTAATGAAGCTGACATTTGAGGACCTGTGAGATGTCTCTTTCCCAAAATTGACCCTACAATCTATTTGTGCTTTTGCTTAGTTGTGCACCAGGGCCTCTCACTCCTCTTTCTGTTCTGACTAGAGCCACTGTTCTGTTCAAAAGAGAAGTACACATCTTGTACGAGAGTTTCAGTTTTCAGTCAGCCTTTATTTCTCAGAAGTTACAAAGAAAAGTTATTTGATTCGAGACACAATATACACAATAATTGCTAAATTTTCACTCCAACAATATAACACTAGTCAAAAGCTTTAGTAGACAATGTAAAAATATTTCATTGGTGAGTACCTGATATGTGCACAGTTGACAAAAGGGCTTGTTAAGATCACTGTACAAAATAGAAAGACCAATAAAATCTTTGATCCTTTTATAACCTCTGACTAGATTTAAACCTGATATCATGACCCATGATTTGATTCCTTTAAACGTAGAGACCATTCTCATTAACGAGATATATCAGAACAACTTTCAAACTGCAAGTCGCCCTGGACAAGAGTGCCTGCTAAGTAACAAAAATGTAAACATCAATTTTCTTGCATATCCAAGACACCCTTGGGGGGGAGAGAGACATGATTGACCATGACCCTGAACCAATTAAGGCTAACAGCTAAAGGGCAGAATGATCGGGTTGTACACCTTGTTTTGTTTTACCAGGGATTCCATACAGCAACCTTTTGATTGCACCTGTCATTACAGTAGTTGAACAATAATTTCTTGCACAGTGAAACAAATTATCTAGCCAAGCCTACATTTGAATAATACACATTGCAAGGTATTACTAGTACTTTTGTATAATGTAGTGGATAGCCAATTTATCAACATGTGTCTCTGCTACTGACGTCCTGAACTTGCTTTTGCCTGTCTAAACCTGGTGCAGCAGGTCAATGTCCCCACACACGATCATGGTCATACTCTAGAGGAGATCATCACTGGAGAATCCCTGCCTCAGACCTGGATTGACACGAGTCAGGTGTATTTGACCGTATGGCTTTAACAAGGACTATAAATACTCCTGCATTTTAGCTCCTCCCCATGAAGACTATTAAATGGAAGTCCCTTGACACGTACATCTTACAGAAGTCGATACACCCCGTCTTACAAGCTGTCTGTAAAGTGCACAACTGTTAAGCGGTAAAACATCACTTTACGGAACATCCTTGCCCTGTAAAGTCAGTTCAAGTGTCATACCAAATGCTTCTCAACATGGTTCAAAGAGGACCGGTGCAGCATGGAGACCCGCCTGGGAAGCTTGTGAAGAAACACTGGCCTACTTTTCCACCTACTGGGCTTGTCATTTCAAAGAAAACGAAATCAGCCCGCTCCAGATTTAATACTATTCAATGATTGATAACAGAAGTGAAAATCGCAGTTGACTCCTCCACCTTCCTCCAAATGTATCAAACAATGCAACGTATTCTTCAAGGATAAGACTCTATCTGAAAGAATATCATATAGATACATGTAGTTATTTATTCATTCGCATTGTTGAATAAAACTGTCAACAACATGGCTTTCATGTTGCTTCTTGTACCCTACTGCATTTAGCTGTACACAAATCATCCAACAAAAACATAAAACTAATATTAAGCTGTCTATGGATGCTTTTTCACAAACAATTATAACAAGTGGCAGGTCTTTGGAGTTTGGAAGACCCTGTAGCCTACAGGAAATGTTTTCCTCAATTAGTTTGGTAAATCACAAAAGCACATTTCTCTGTGATGTTTTGGCCTAAAGTGGATGCTAATTGTTAGCCGTCAATGCCTATCATTCAAAGAGCATGGTCATTATTTACCATAAGTCCGAAAAAAATGCAGTCAAAATGTAAGACGTAAGATTACTACATCTAGCTCTAGATTGCTATTATGAATCCATGTTCCACACTCTTGTCTAAAAGTGCCGCGCTCTTTGTAACTCTGAGGGTCAGTCTGCGCTCCATATGGCAACTTAATTAGTTGATACAGTTGTGCACTTCAATAGAATGTGTTTTTTTTCTCCCACTTGACTAATTTTGTTGTTAAAAAGAAATTAGTCTTTTTTCGGCTAATGTGATTCTTCCTCATGTCGTAGCTAGACAAATTTGCTAAGTGGCTAAAACAATCCTTCCTCCTTACCGTTGCCAACGTAATGCTACTGAGTCAACCCGATTAATCACATTATTCATGGGACAAGAGAAAGGAAAGGTCCATTAGGAGGAGATTACCTTAATGGGGACAGAGAGACAAGCACCGGCAGGTTAAGTATAGTGTACCAAGTCCAGGGAAGAGGGGGCTAGATTTGTCTACCAGGTGCCAGGGCTTTTTTTGGGCTGGGGGAGTCCTGTTAAAGCATGTTATCTTACCACCAATGCAAGCAGGCAATGACCTGAAAAGATTGTGGATTGCCTCTTCTGTTAAAATATAGTGAACCTGTTGACACGTTGAGGTTTGCTTGGCCCAACATGCATGCACATACAATCTCCTTTGCTTTCTATATATTCCATCGCACCACGTCGCTGAAACCTGTGAAGTATTTCCTCAGGAAATGAAAAAAGGTATATCATCTGGCAATGCAGGGCGAGGGGGTTCGTGTTTTAGCGACGCATTTCGCTAGCATACCTGAGCAGAGTGAGTAATTACGTCTAAACGAACTTGTCGGGTCCCCGTAGAGAGAGTGCGAGATAGGGAGTGAGAGAGATTGAGAGAGAAATACAGAGAGACTTCTTGAGCTGCTATCCATCTCTACATGATTCCTCGCTGCTGCTTTAAAATCACACGTCTGCTCCGCTCGTGGAGATAAACAAGTTACCCGAAGTGGTGCTCCGCTGACTAAATCATAACGCGACCCTTTTTCCTGCTGTTGCTGCTAGCGCTTCCCTGTGGAACTTTCTGTGTCAGCCTGCATCCCACAGTCACCCTCAGAGAAAAAAACATCCAATTACCAATAACAACAAAGCTGGAGTCCCTAGTCCCTAACATCGTGTGATGGGAAGCAAAGCTAACTGCACATATAAACATGTTGGTCCTTGAACCCTCGCTGTAAAACTACTTTCCGACAGGATCATTTTAACTTTTTCACCTGTGTGTGTATTTGCGGGGTGTACTTGTTTTTGACCACAGATGTTCCACGCCCCTCTGGCACTAACAGGACAGTTATGGTGCAACCTCTGACCTGCTCCAGAGTGGAACGAGAGGATGGAGAATTTCAGAGCATGGAGAGAGGATGGAGATAGGATGGAGAGGGGGGGAAACGTTGGAGAGAGGATGGAGAGACGATAGATTGGACAGGACAGAGGGGAAGAATCATGATTCAGCCAGCTAGTGGAGTTTGATATTGGCATGTTTGGCTGTTACCACAGCTGAGCACTACAAGAGGACAGGGTCATTATTAGCTCTACGTTAATGAACGACAGATGATAGTGGGGAGGGCTTATGTAGGTGGTGATTACAGGCTTTTTTTGTCCTGATGCAGTGGAGGGGAATGACGCTTTATACCCCGGAGCTAATCATTTTACCTGAAATACTAAGCGGCTCATATTATTAGCTAGATGGGCTGATCTGGTGTATTTCTTAAAAACAGTACTTGCAATAGTGCACACATACACACACCCAATTCCCACACACGCAAACTTCCCACACACACACATACACATCACTATACCCATAACACATCATTAGAAATAATCATATAGTACCCTTGCAATACACTCCAATTTTAAAATGCATAATTCTAGTGCAACTACTTCCACTTATTGTAAAGTAGGTCAACATAAACACGCCAACATTCACCGATCGGCCATTTTACATTATGACCACTGACAGGTGAAGTGAATAACATTGATAATCGCGTCATCATGGCACCTGTCAGAGGGAGGGATGTGTTAGGCAGCAAGTGAAAATTTTGTCCACCATGTTGATGTGGCATAAGTAAGGATCTGAGCGAAAGGGCCATATTGTGATGGCTAGGCGACTGGGTCGGAGCCTCTTCCCAACTGCAGCGCTTGTGGGGTGTCCCCGGTCCAGCGGCAAGGTCATGGGTGGCCATCGCTCATTGATGCACGTGGAGAGTGAAGGTCGGCCCTTGTGGTGCTTTGGGCAATGTTCGGTTTTTGGCCTATTTCGGCAGGATAACGCATCCTGAATCAAGGCCGAAATGGTTCAGGAACGGTGTGAGGACAGCTACAACGAGTTCAAAATTCCCAAGATCTCAATGCAATCGAGCATCTGTGGGATGTGCTGGACAGACTATTCTGTAAAGAGTACATGAAATAGTAAGGTTTAAAAGGGTCTATCAAAATTTGTACATTCAGTTATTTTTTTAAATTGTATATTCAGTTATTTTTTTAAATCACAATTTTACAGCCTTGAATCCATCAAAGAGATCAGTCTGTTTACATTCTACAAAAGGAGGCATATCAGTCAGTCATCAACCAACACAAACCATTTCAGATTCCCGGAACTATCTGCAGAAGCTCCAGCACCTCTACATCAGTAAAACAAATATGTTAGCACCCTGGGTCATCCAATGAGTTATACAAGAATTTCTCTGACATTTTGGTATAAAGCTTAAGAGCTGAAATAAAGATATCCTTTTTTCAAATCCTAAAGTGGTTATTACCTATCCACTGTGGAGTATCAGGATCATCCTGCGTTCTCCATTTCTGGGTTAATGACACTGCTAAAGAACTGTGCCAATTCTTCTGGTATAGTCTTGTTGAACATAAGGCTATACTAAAAATGTAAATAACAAAACCAGGGTGTCCCACAAGCTACCAACGTTAAGGCAAGTAAAGCCGAGTGTACGGCTCCGAGCAAAGGCACATTTCATAGGCTTCCAAGAAAAGGGTTCCACCATAGGCTTCCATCCATTAACTTGCTTCTGGGCTTTTCTCTCCCATGTAGCAATAAAAGTGTTCATGCAAGAATATCCGTATTTTGATGCCGGGAATAGAAGTGTGAGAGCTAGAAGGGCATGGATATTTGCACATGTACAATGCACATTAACTCTTTAAGCTTGTTTTCATTCTAATTTCCAAAGTTCCCATTAGGCATTTAATCCCCAAAGCAGACACTCCTATAGTAGGTTCATCATCATTATTTAGGATTAGAGACATACAAATGTATAATTTACCATAAAGACTATAGATAACTCTTATCATGTCATCAATTAAAGATACAGAACACGTTATGTCATACACCATTTGAAGTGCCTTTTAATACCTACATGCATTCCTCATCCTTGTGTGGCAATACTCTACGTTCATCTTGTAGTAAATGACAGTATGGGCAACCTATACCTATAGGTTACGCTTCTGATGTCGCTCTGAGCACTACGACACCAGGATATCCTTGGTGACGATGCCTTTCCCTGTTGGCGACCAATACTGGACAATTTGCCTCCCTCATGGGGTTAATTGGGCACCCTTCAAATTGGGCAGTTGTTGTCAAGGGTGCTAGTGTTTCCACATAAGCAGCTTTCCACACATCTGAGAGCGATCTTAGATTTAAAATATGTTTTATGAAGCCTGCGATAAGCGGAGCTGCTCTCTTAAGTAGACGTGGGGCACAGCTCTCGGATGTCTTCTTGTCTTGAGCAAGCAGGGCATAAAAGCCTCCTTTATCTATAAATAGCTTTAAAGAAAAACGAATAATATTATTTTCCTGTTATGTCACAAATCAAAAGGCATCTTGCCCTAACAGCAAAGTAGGCATGAATGTTTCTTAGATTTTTGCCGGGCTAGGATCTGTTATCAGTTGCGTTAGACTGAGTTAATTACAAATATCCTTAAGTCGTACAGAGACTTATGTTAACTATTCCAGATTAAAACCAACACTTCTGAGGTTGTTAATAGGACACCAATGAGGTTTGGTCTTCCAGAGCACATATGTATACTATTTATGCAAGGTTTGCAAAAAGTGGACTACAGACTACTTTTCCTGGCAAAGGCTTATTACAATTAATTCTAATTGTTTGTAAATGGAGACACAAAGCATTCTGGCCAGTCATGGAACACAACAAAAATCCTACTACCTTATCCCCTTCTTTCAAGTCTGAACACATGGCAATCAAGAGTTAGAAGTTGAGTTTCTGACATTATAACAAGGTTGTGCTTTGCCTGATTGTCCCAAATCTTCACCTGATCCATTTGTTGTACTCCCATAACAATTCTATTCATTACAAAATCCAAGTAATATACTAGTTTGGAAGTCTAGTCTCTAGTTTCTAGTCTTAAAACTTAATTGTCCATTAAAAAGGAGTGAGACCAATTAATTTGGCAACATTTATGGCACTACAACCAACTTTGAACCAGGTGGCAACATAGTTCCCCAAGTCACAGAATACCAACAGATTAGAAAACAATAAAGGATTTTAGGGCTTTTAGGGTCAAGTCAATATCTGACCATTGCAGTCTGTTTGGGTGAATCCCATCAATGCTGAAAATCTTTTCCAGAAAGACTTGAAATGATCTAGAAACGTAATGCCAACTGAGCTGCAAAGCCACAGATGTAATTAACGCAGGCAGCTAAATCTCTCACAGTCCCAATGTGGTAATGGCAGGGGACGGGAGATCATGATTAGTTTACTAGACTCCTGAATGGCATCTGAGAACAGTTGTTGTTCCAGGCTTATATCCGTTGTGTGCAATAGCCTGGGGCAGGGGTTATACCCTCGTATATATAGACTGTACTATATACAATATTATATACTGTAGGATTGTAGGCTACTGGCAAACAATTCTGACCACTTTAGAAATGGGACTGGTGCACAACCAACAGCAAATGTGAAACCACTCATGTAGCATCAGCAAGTAAGAATGTGTGTCACGACTATTCTTCTTTCTTAGCATGTGCTCTATTTTGTTGAATGATGGGTTATGGTTCATCACAGACTTGTGGATCTAATCATCTTGTTTGTTATCGTCTAGAGGAGTGGAGTTGGGTGACGTTATCTCAGTATATACGGCACATTCTCATTTCACCTTAAGAAAGATCATCAATGTCAGTGGAACATTCTACAAAAGGCATTTAGAAATGGGACTGGTGCACAACCAACAGCAAATGTCAATCAAATCAATCAAATTTATTTATACAGCCCTTTTTACAACAGCAGTTGTCACAAAGTGCTTTTACAAAAACACCCAGCCTAAAACCCCAGTGAGCACGCAACAAAAGGATTGAAGCACGGTGGCTAGGAAAAACTCCCTACGGGGCCGGAGTGTAGGAAGAAACCTAGAGAGGCACCAGGCTCAAAGGGGTGGCC
>JACXGK010010801.1:0-17250 GCA_016801125.1 Novumbra hubbsi
GGGGGGGGGGGGTACGAGGGGGTGAAACCCGGAGACGCCAGGAGGGATGGTAAGGCTTTGGCAAATGTCTCGCTAGGGTGAGAGCGCAACCTGCCCCTCTTATACCGCCCAGATTCTCGGGCAATCTGTCTGCTAGTGGAAGGGAGCGGGTGGGATGGATGCGTGCGCTGTGTGTGCGCCGTGTGTACGCTGTGTGTGCGCCGTGGGTGCGCTGTGTGCGCGCTGTGTGTGAAGAGGGCTGATTGTTTGACTGGAGGATGTACAAACTGTTGACTCGCACTGGTTTGCTAATCGAAAGCCACAAGCCCCCGGAGCCACGAGTCAATACGAGCGTCTGCCCCGCTCCGTCAGGGAGAGACGGACGGACAGTCTGGGAGAAACAATGCTAGTAAGAAGACAAGGAAACATGGGGAGATCCAGGATACATTTCCCTTTATGTCAGCACACCCCCCCCCCCCCCCCCCCCCCCCCCACATGGGAATCAAACCCGCAACCCTTGCGTCAGGAAACGCCAAATTATTCACTAACCAGACGGCCGAACATGGGCTAGGAAGTGGACCGACACGTCAGTAACCTTGAGAGGGTGCGAGGACACCCAGGAGAGATCCAGTGAGCCAGGCCAGGACAGATCCGACAACACCCGGCTATGGATTTCAGAGATCCCATTTGCGTCAGCGAAAATACCTCCACTGAACCGGAGCCGTGGCTTCTGGGGATGCTGATGCGGTGACCAGACTTAACCTTGATTTTGACTGGGATTTGTTTGGGTAACCTAGCAGGACAATTTCCACTTATGTTGCCGTGAGCGGAACTGCACAAAATATTACCAGAACGATTCCCAAAGTGTTGCCCGAATGATTCCCAAAGTGTTGCCCGAATGATTCCCAAAGTGTTGCCCAAACGATTCTCAAAGTGTTGCCCGAACGATTCCCAAAGTGTTACCCAAACGATTCCCAAAGTGTTACCCAAACGATTCCCAAAATGGTACCCGAACAAACAATACATTTGAGAACAATACATTTGACGTCAATCCCGGTCGTGGCAGGACGGCGGAAAAGTCAAAGAAGGCCATTCTGTACATCGCTGTTGTACGTCGCTCTCCCATGTATCAACGTCAAAAGCGACCAGTGAAGAGACCACCCTGCCTACGTTCCAAAATGCTTCAAGTGTTGAAAAAGTGACAGAGCAGAGAGTCAGGGGGCAACCTTTCCCAAGCCGTTTGGTTTCAGTATGTGTGTGTGTGCTGTAATTACACCCAGGTCACAGGCAAAGAGCCCAGTTTAAGTATCGTCACTCTGTCTCTGGCATGCGGTGACTTTCCCTCTCCTCTCGCTTCTCTGTCTCCCTGTCTCTCATCCCGAGACACCGCGCCTGGCCAGGCCCACTCACACACAGGTGCTAACAGGACAGCTGTCTCTCGTTCTCTCTCCCTGTCTGTCTTCGTGTGGGTTCGACGGTGAACAACTTATGTGCGTATGTCTGTTTCTTCATCAGCGAGTTGATGTGCTTTACCGGTCTAGTCACTCTGCAACGCCAAGTACTTGATTAGCAATACTACACCTATGGGAGCGCATCACATGCCAGGGCTTCCCAAACTTGGTCCTGGGGCCCTTTGAGGGGCGGCACCTTTTGCTTTTTTGTCTCTGATCAGGCAACATGAAAATGGAAAGGAAAAATGAGGGCCTCATGATCAGGTTTGGGAAACCCTGACTTCTGGTGACCATACACTGTCATTCACTGTAGCCTGGTATAAATCATTCTCAGTCTTACAGTCACTATGTGTGTGTAATGCATATATACATGTCATCTTCTCCTTGCTCCAGAGGTTGTTTACTCTGCCTATGTCTCCCTGTCTGTCTCTCTGTCCATGTGTCAGTCTGCCTGCATTTCTGTCAGTCTGCCTGCAATTTCTGTCAGTCTACCCGTTTCTCTGTCCCTATGTCACTCTGCCTGTCTCTCTGTCCATATGTCAGTCTGCCTGCCTTTCTGTCAGTCTGCCCATCTGTCCGTCTGTCTCTATCTGTCGTCTGTTTCTCTGTGGATCTGGTCTGTCTTATGTCTTTGCTGGTTCCTGTGACCACAGTGCCTCTATAACCCAACTACCCACAACACACAACACAAAAATAAAATTTCAGTTAGTAGGCCAACGCTGCTATTCAGAGGGGCTCAATGCAATTATTGCTTTCATAACGTGACACCGGTAGTGCTTTACACACGTAGTTGATACAGGGGGAGGAGATATTGGCCACTGAGGATGATCAGGAGGCCATAATGATACGAGGGCAAGACCGGAAATTTCATTAGGGCTGAGTATGGACGCCTGTTTAAAGTCCAATCTGAAAGACGGAACCTTAAGCAAGGCAATGTCCTCTTCATTCCCATAGGGCACTGATATGTAGACCAGTGGGGACAGTGCCCGCAGTTACAGTAGCCTTCCAACACCACTTCTGGCAGAATCCGGACTCCTATCCAAGGACCGACCAAAAGGACCATGCTGCTTAGGTTCAATAAGCCTGAAACACATCACACACAGACACACACACTTGCACACACACACACAGCACACACACATGTACATGCACACATATACACACAGCACACACACATGCACACAAACACACACAGCGCACACACTTCTAGCAATAGAAGGGCCTTGATGTCTGACACTGACTTCGAGGGGCTGAAGCCCACAGCGACATTGTTGAAAGGTACATAGGCCCGTTGTGTGTGCTTTTAGGGCCAAAGTTATACTTTGGGTTCACAGCATAGGTTTAGACATTACCAGAAAGGTTTAGAGTGAGGCATTAGGGCTAGGTTAAGTTCATGCAGTAATATAAGGTTATTGGGGTTTAGGGTTAAGGTTAGGATAAGTAAATGTATGATCTCTTTGAGGGCATTCCGTTTCAGTATCCCCTATTAGATAGCTAAGTAAACATTTGTGTGTGTGGGTGTGATGGGTGTTGCGTGTATGTTCATTTGCAGATTGAGTGTGTATGCACATACTAACTGTGTGTGCCTCTAGCCTTTTGTGTGTGTTTGTGTGTGTGTGTGTGTGAGAGAGATTATCTAGATAGGAATGTGTGAAGACACTGTGAATGTTTACGCTCAACATTGTGATCCTGTGTTACATGTGGACGTCTCACGGGACCCGTTGGGCCTACTGGTTAGTCTGTGGAGGACCAAGACGCCAGGGCCCACTCTTAATCCTGGGCAAATATTTTGAGTGGCCAAACAAGGGCGGTCTTCTGATGGACTGCTTAACACATACACACATGGTCATTCTTTCAGACCAGCTGACGGCTGAGTGACAAAACATTGCTCCTGGGATTGTTTCGGCAGACGCGCACGCACACACACACGAACATATGCGGGCAGGAGAGAGAATGAGGCCACCCACACACACACACACACACACAGAAACTGGCAAACACTTCAATTATTATGTGCGGTAAAATAGTTTTTTCCAGAAACAGGCGAAGTAGCATTTCGAGGATTACATGGCAAAGTTATACAACACACAGATTAGATGGTGTCTGAATTCACTTTTCCCCTTTCGTTGACAGAATGATTCAATCAGATAATTGGCAGCCTATGATGATAATGGAATTTAAATTGGACAAATGTTAAAAGATGTCTGCGTGGAATATATGGCGGCCCAAAAGTCTGCGATGCCTGTGTGTGCGCGGGACCAACTTCAATCTACTCAAACGTGCGTGTTTAACGTGTATGCACGTAACCCTGCCCTTGTGTTTGTGTGCGTGTACATACGTACTGTATGCGTGTGACCCAGCTGTGTGTGTGAGCCTGTGTGCGCTTGTGGTTGCGTGTGTGTAAGTGTTAAGAGATTTATCTGAGCCCTTATTGCCAGTGTGAGCCGAACGCTGAGATGAAAGCATGCCTTCCCAGTCTGGCTTGGTTTCTATAGATATGGACACAGCACCACACTGACTTAGAACAATAGAGGAGCCTGCCACCCGCGCCAGCCCCTCTCAGATCATCACTCTATCCGTCAGACCAATCATATTTTCAAAACAATAACAGAGCCAGGGGAGCACCATTGAAGTGTGTGTGCGAGTAAATGGGTGGGATGAGAGCCTTTGCTGGAATGTGTGTGCGTCTATTTCCTGTGTGTGTGTGTGTGTGTGTGTGTGTCAATGAATGACTGTATCGCATGGTAAGTGTGGTCATTTTGGGTTTACTGCGCAAACGCATTTCCAATTGTTTTACACGAAAATTGGGAAATTACAAGTGACTTCTCTAGCAGTCGGGTTGCTGGAACAAGAGTGAAAGTCACGTTGAATCACCACAGCACTGGAGAAGATTGTCCGAACAGCCACAACAGAAGTGGCAGAACAACGTAACCAAAGCGATAGCAGGGATATTTCTGGTAGTGCAGTTTGTAATTAATTGTTTACGAAAGACTGTACTTTGTTCTCATGTTTTCTTTGAACCTCTGAATGAATTACAACGACCTGACACATGCTTCTCCAGCTCAGTGGCTCCAGAGACAAGCTCAGACCAACAGCTGTCTATCATGTGTGCGTGCAAGAATTTTTTCGATGTGGCACACAAAACATATATTATGAAATCCTGAAGGGCCCGATATGTATGACTCGGATATTTCGGCCTGCATCTCTAACTAGGTAGGTATGCATTCGCGTTAAATGAGTGTGTTTGCGGCCCTTTGAGTTAAGCGCGTGTGTGCGAGCGTGTGCGTCTGTGTGTGTGTGTGTCAACGGCGTGCGGCAGGCTTTGATGGCGTGGCCGAAGCGTGCCTAATGTGGCTGCTCCTGTAGGGGTCCTGCGCTGAGCCCCCCCGCCCTTCTGCTTGTCTCTGCTGGTCAGGAAAACAACTCTCCCCTGCTAAACTTAAAAGGGAACCAGCGGAATCCCCCTCGGCCTCATCCTCGGCCCCCCGTGATTTTCAGAAGGCATGACATCATCTTCTTAACAAAAGAGGTTGGGGGGGCACCAGTAAACCAGACGATCAGTCACACTGCAACATTGCTGCCTTGTTGGACTGCAGCGCTGGCTTTTTTCAGCTGCTCTCCCTAAAGCCATGCTCTCCTCTGGCCTCCCAACACCAACTTCTTTCTCCTTCTCTGCCTCCTAACAGTCCTTTTCAGTCCTCTGACCTACCTATGACAACTTGTCTGTCCTCCGGCCTGCTAACTCCACCCACTGCCCTCCTGAAGCCATCTTCCCGTTCTCTGGGCTCAAAATGCAAACGTCTCTGACCTCTGGCCTTCTCACTGCTAAATTCCTGTCACGATTGACTTGTTTTCTTTTGTCTTTTCTGTGTTTTTCTTTTATTAACCTCTCAGTCACACTTGTTCTATTTGTTCTCATCCATACAACATTATCTTAGTGTCAGTAACTCAATGTATCTATGCATTTGTCAATCATCCATCCAACCTTGTCCTACTGTCTATACTGCAATGTGTCTGTACATTTGTCTATAATTCTTACATTGTTGCCTTGCTGTCTGTACCTCAATGTATCAAAACATTGGTCAATATATTTTACAATGTTGTCTTGCTGTCTGTACCTAAAAGTCCCCATGTCTATTACTGTCATGATGCTGTAGCTCAGTGTTTCTACACAATTTGTCTTTTCATCTTCCTTAATCACTCAGCAGCTGTTGAAGATATCTAATTACACAAATGTGGTATGCAAGCCTGTGGACACACACAATCCAAACACGTTTTACAGTTGTTTTAAGATTAATTCTAAACCTGAACTTAACCCTAAGTCTGATTTGCTTTTATTTTAAGAGAAGATCGGCCAAATGTCCTTCAATTTTCCTTGTTTTTCTATCTTGGTGGGGACGTTCCATCCTTGTAAGACTGCTAAAACATAAACGTAATCTGCTGGGTTTTCAACCACTTTAAACTGGCCCTTTACTAGGTCCCTGGGTGTTTGAGACTGAAGTGTTGTTATTCTCAGCATTTGAAAACAAAAATTAAATGACAATGCTTTCATGTTGTTTTTGAGATCAAGATACCATACCTAAAAGAAAACAAAAAACTCTAATTTTCTCTTCCTTAAGATTTCCTTTACAGAAGTAACTGCTGTTGTTGTTTCTGACAACGGTTTCTATCCAACCAATCACTAGGCATCTTGGCAGGTATACAAAGAGTAGTTTGGAGCAATGCTGTTGTTTCCTTTCTTGTATCAAGACGGGTGGATTTAAATCTTGAAAACTGCCACTGAAGCTGTGATTCAAAGCATGGGTAGATTATCATAAACAGTTCCAAACTATTCAGAACTCAACTGCTGATGACAAATCGGTGACACTGATTGTTTACTCAATGTTCAGATAACAACCAACAACAATCAGCAAACAGTCACAGATGAACAAGCTTATTTAATAAAAAGTGTATCCCTTCCAAAAACAAAACCACAGAAATTATTGGTATTATATGGCTTTCGACACGTCCTTTCCAAGCTATATACTTAACATCTTTACAAAATTCCTTCAAAATGTTATTTTGACCTCAACTAAACTACCTGACAAATTAAGGTTTAAATAGAGAAAAGATCAAGAAACAAAAACAGTGTCTCTGTGACAGAAACATTTGGTGATACAAAACACATCCAACTGGTCCTATTCAGGTCATAGCCAACAGCATTGTCTAATGTCATGGCCAATGACTTTGCGGCTGTTCCCACTCTGTTTATTAGCTGTGTGTAAGAAAGCGAGAAAGACAGTGAGTATGTGTGTGTGTGTTGTTAAACTCTTTTACAATTGGAATAGGGCAAAGTTCCTTCATTTCCCTCTTCCTCTCACTCTCCCATTCTTTTTTTTAACAGCGTTGGAGGTGAGCGGGCCTTCGGCCTGTTGGGGAGGCTGTTTAACAGGCGTCCGTTTGCCAACTGTTCCTTTGAAAGGTGCCGGCAGAGATGAGGTTTGGAAGTGAAGGCCGGTGCCGGGTGGATCAGACAGATGGAGGGGGGTCCGTCTCCATTCGTTTAGCTTCATGTGAACAACAGAGGCCCACTCCCCCTGGAATGAAACATCTCTGCCACTGCCGGCCCCTGTCAGACCAAACTACACACACACGTGCACACGTATGAGAAAACAAGCACACACCTAGTCAAGCCAAGGTCATGTGTCTGTGTGTGTGGTTCAGTGTTTCTGTCGAACAAAATCTTTGGATTCATCATACATTTTTAAGACACAACCGTTTCGTTTCTGAAGCCAGAGGACTGTTTTTAGTCCAGAACGCACCTTGGATGTATGATTTAGGTTTAGTCAAAAGAGAAGCACAGAGTTGAGCTGGCGGATGGGGGGTGCAATGTTTAGAAAGGGAGAAGAAACAGGACGCTGAATGCGTGAGTGCTCTTGGTACACTAAAAAGCGTTCAGGAATGCAGATGTTTTTAGATCATAGAAGGATTGTGATGAAACTGGTCTTCATCGTTTAGATGGTGTAGCTTAAGTTTTCTGGAAAATGGTTGCTTGGTCACCAGTATGGTGAGATAAGCTGAGATGATAACAAAGGTAACGTGGACAGATTTGCAGTAGTCTTCTTACCGCATTTGGCATTAAAGATTGTGCCATGTTGAGTAGTTTAAGAACCCGCAAGTAATTTTAGAAGACTGCATTAAGAACCTTAAGTATATTTTCAACAAAACCTACTGAAATCCTAATAAACTTCAGAAGCATTTAGTCAGGGACCTTTACCCCTCTGCACTAATATAGGCTAATATTTTATAGAAAATAACATTGCAGTCCTGTTAATAATGATGACTGTACTTTGACAGATGGCTATGTCATTTGTTAGCAAGAATAGCTAGCAATACTAAGGTTAACCAAGTGCATTTTGGTGTACTAGACCTTATTTGTCTCACCTCCCTTAAACAAATGTTAAATTTTATTGTGACAGACCATGCAATCTGGGCTTTCATTTCTGGCTATATTCATTCATTTCAAGTGAACCATTTAGAAATATAAATAATGTATAGTAAAGTTGTCATGTTTTTTACTTATTTGAATATACTTTGCATATTTTGATTGCCTGAAATCTGCTAGAAATAGACATTACAATCACAAGCTGTCTTCCTGTGTAATGCTTTGCCAGGGCTGTGTTGTTGCTATCTTCCGTTTCTGCTTGTCTTGTTTTCAACATCAAGTCCAGCATCCTTTCTTCTTAACATATCAAACCATCGATCCTAGCTTGAACCAAAGGATAGTGTGAATGGTAGAAAAAGATCCAAGGATTGCTGCTAAAGAAATACACACTCCAAGGCAAAGGTATGTCAGTCTCAGATCCCACCATCGGTCGCTTTTTGAGTGAAAGCGAGACATTTTAATAAAAAAGCTAGGCTGAAATTTGCTAAAATGCATATTGACAAGCCACGATCCTTCTGGGAGAATGTCCTTTGAACAGATGACTCAAAACGTTTGCATCTTGGCAAGTCCCATCAGTTCTATATTTGCAGATGACAAAATATACCTTTCAATGAAAAGAACACAATACCTACAGTGAAACACAGAGGGGCCTCGGATATGTTTTGGGGCTGCTTTGCTGCATCTGGCACATGTTGCCTTGAATCTGTGCAGGGCACAATGACATTTCAAGACTATCAAGGCATTCTGATAGGAAACGTACCGCCCGGTGTCAGAAACCTCGGTCTCAGTCGCAGGTCATGGGTCCTCCAACAGAATAATGACCCAAACAAACAGCTAAAAGCACCCAAGAAAACGTTGGACCGTTCTAAAGTTGCCTTCTATGAGTCCTGAATCCTATTGAACATCTATGGAAAGAGCTGAAACTTAGTCATCCATCAAACTTAAAACCGCTAGAAAAGTTTGCTCAAAAAGAGTGGGCCAAACTACCTGTAAATAGGTGCAGAAGTCTTATTAAGAGCTGGTTCAAAAACAAAATATTATGTTAAGTGTCCTGTCATTTTTGTCCATGCTGTTTTCATTTGTTTTATTATTTACAATATAATGTCGGTGTTGTCCGGCAGTTGGGGTACCGTTGGCTAGCACGTGGAGGTCTGTGCGACCTTCCAAGGATAGGCCTCCACAACCATCGCTGACCCATCGCCAAACCGGTCATGCTGGATGATGCAGGCAGCAGAACGTTCAACCCAGCGTCTGCAGACTCTGTATAACTTTCATGTCTGTCAAAGATTCTCTTAAAACAGGCCTCCTAAAACAGGCCTCCTTTTTCCTGCCTAATAAGAAAATTTACAAATGGCATTAATCCCAGCCTTCACAAGTAAAAACATTATTCCAAACATCTTTTATAGAAGACGTAATCTCTACAGTCAAAAGTAGGGGGCTGAAACATGCATCATCTATAAAGAATGAAGTTAGCCAATGTAACGCTTGCAAACTTCCTCTTCTAGGTGGACTGTTCTAGTGGTAAACACTAGTAGTGATGGGCATTCCCAGATACTGCCCTGCCCTTCAATATCTGCAATGTCTGTCTTCAATGTCTGCAGTGCATGTGTTCTCATCTTTTTCTTGAAAATATTTTATTCCAGTTCCTTGGAATACAAGTAAAAATAAAAAATGTCTTTATTATTTCATTTGCAAGCACTTGCAGGATTCATTTTAAAGGGGCTAAATTGGGCAGGAGCACATTAAATTGGGCAGGTTTAAATTAGGCCTAGGGGAGCTGAGTTCCCATAACATTTTAGATAACCCCAACTGTGAACTGTTGCTATGGGGAAGGAGGTGTCCCATTTCTTGTAAAGAGGAGTTTGAAACTATGCACTTATTTAGGAAATGGGATGCAGTTAGCTCCACATACACAGCAACTTTGCTGGCTGACACAACCCTCCATGGATATAATGTTCCCAGAAAGTGAATTTGCCAATAACCAAATTAAAAACCACAGGCATTAGTTACATAAATGAAATTCATCTAAAATTACCTTATTTTAGTAGATTATTTGAAAACCATGTAAATCTACCTTGCCAATATAGAGAAGTGTCCTTAAGGTTCCCTTTTGAGTCATATAAAAATATATTTTCCCACAACAGTCTCATTCTCAGAACATTCTGAGAAAGTATTTTCTAGAAGAACCAAATAAACTTTTCTGAGAAATACAAAACCTATAATAAAGAATAGACATTATCAGCTTTCTTGTGCATGCTCTAGCTATGCAAAGAAACATAACTGCCTCATAAGAAAATGCTATGAAGCCAATGGTCCAAATATTTGGCAACCTAAAAACTGTGTGTACAAGACTCTCTGTCACTTAAAAATAAAGCATATAGCCTACATACATATACATTTAAAATAGAAAGTATTAGAATACTAAGCCAAACAATGGTTTTGTTTTCCCCAAAAACAATATTTACCAACAGGTTTTGGGTATTTTTGCAGATTTACATAAAGTATTCAAACTCCTTTACTCAGTACTTTGCAGAATAATTGTAACAATTACAGCCTTGTGTCTTCTTGGGTCTGACACAACAACTGTGTTTGGAATTTTTCTCTGCATATCCTCCAACTTGGTTGATTAGATGAGGAATATCTTCCCAAATACATTTTCAGGTCTATCCAGATATGTTTGATCAGGTTCAAGTCTTGCCTCTGGCTGGGCCCCTCAAGGACATTCACAGACTTGTCCCAAATCCTTGCCTGCCTTGTCTTGGCTGTGTGCTTAAGGTTGTTGTCTGGGCACACTACCATCAAGGCCTGATTGGTGGAGTGCTGCAGACAGTATTGCATCACCCAGGAGCGATGACAAGTATTAGTCTAGTATGAGTTTATACTTGTCCAAGTGTGAAATTGTTACAGCTCTGAGGTTCACAAGCAATGTTAATACATTATAAATGTCTTGGCAAGTAGCCTAGAGTGTTGTGGATGTAAAAAAAGGCAGCTCTAATGAAATGGCATGGGCTACTTTGAGCTCTACCAAAAAGGTATATCTCTATATTTAAGCTGCTGAAGTCTATTAAATTGCATGTGTCGGCTCATGATGTGTTTTTTAGGCTAGAGGGGGAAAATGGTATAAGCCTGATTTACATTCACCACGGGTAGACAGTTTAGACTACAATTCAATTAAAGGGGACATGAGTCAGATTTTACTTTATGTTAACGTTTTAAATGAATTGTTTAAAAATGTTATTCTACACATTTTGTCAGTACTTGAGATTTTTGGTGACAGTTTAAAATGACCCGGACAATTGCTAGTTTTTATAATCCTACATTAGAAGAACATGGTAATAAATGCATGGATGCCTGCGAAACGTATTTCACCCACAGTAGCTGTTTCACTTTCAATGGAGGCTAAACGTCTGTGAATCTGTTTTATGTAAAACATTCTGGAATAAAAAATTACAGAATTCAAGCAATGGCACTGAGAGATAAATTAGTGAAAGTTAAAGCAGGTGGCACCTGTTTTCGGTGTGTTAGAGAGTCCCTTAGAGAATCCAATCATTGCAGCAGGATCTACAATTAAACCACTCATATCTTTCTGACAGCAGAATTATCCAATTGAGTGCTTTGCGTTCTCCACCATATGGGTGACATGAGAATGTTTTGTTTTTGAAAACTATCTTATAACGTATAATGACGTTGAATAATCTGATCATATCCTTATATGTCAAATTGTTTTGTTCCGCTGACCATTCCTCCTTCCGGATCGCCCCTTTCCTTGTCCATCTGGTCATGCTTCTGACCTAGATAATGTTTTATGGATTATGGACACAGCCCACATGCTTTTATTAATTACTAGAATTTGTACTCTTACAATGTTCTCCAGACACCGCTTGATAAGAGGTGATTTATGATGTGATCTCACCTTGGTCTGCTCGTGCTAGAACACAGCGCTCCCAGACCTCATGTTACATGTTGTCGACAATATACTAGAACTGCATAGCGCAATCCAGGGGGGGGAATTAATTTCGATTTATGTCAATTTTCATTGATGTCATTCTCACTGTTACAGTTCCATATGAATACAGGCACACATCATTACCAACTACTAAACGCATAATGTTGTGAACACGGCAGTACAACTGTCTTAGTGTGACTGAAGATGCGTCTCAGTGACATAGTACTCAGTGGCACAGTAATAAAGTCCTGTGTTTAGGCACCTCACAGCCACAGGCCCTGTGCCCAACTTGAGTATCCAAACATGTGGCCAAGTAAGTGATGCCAACATATTAAACTTCATTATACACATTTCAAAGAACTGTCAACATTATTCAAACAACCAATGCCTCAGCAAGTACACATAAATCAAACTTGTTAAGTTAGGGAAAACAAAAATGTAATCAACGGCATCGAAGGTATACAGTACAATAACATAGCATAATGCTGTCTGGAGTTTGGTAGCTTTATTTAAACAAGAGCATTACTGAGTTATGTGTGTAGCTACCAATCTATCCTTGTCAGTTTAAAAAAGAAAAAGAAGAATTTATTAGGTACTTTTGTCTTACACTGCAAGTAAGCTTGTACTTAGGGCACAGATTGTTACGTCGAACCACTTGCCAACAATGTCATTACTGAATCTGTAACTTTCTTCATCAGAAACACCAGGAAACGTACTTGGACCAATGATGTGCATCAACGAGGGTACCTTGACATTTAATCGTGGTAAGGTAACGCCCACATGCAGTAACACCCCCAAATTGCGCTTTGCAATTATACCCTTCTCGTTCTTGAAGCGCATCCAGTTTTAGGGCGTGGGCAACAGTCTAATTCGACTTTTCTCTATGTCACTCAAACTCAAGGCCTTGCATTCAGTCTCCAACATTAGGTGGTCAAGTCAGAAGTGATTGAGACCTGTATTATCATAATGGAATCTAGATTGGTTTAAAAATCCTGTAAAAAACTTTAATTTGGATTACTAAGTACAATGCTGTGGCTGGTAGGAAAAGGCAGTTTGTTCTTCATGTAGCTCAACAATTACTGATTCATTAGCCACAACGTCAAACTTTGCAAGTCATTTGAAATCCCACAATGAGAGGTAAGAATAAAATGGCTACTGACAGTGCTGTGCTGAATTAAATACTTGTTGATCAACATTAGTGATGTATGGAAACCTATATTCTAAGGGATCTCCTGATGATTACTTTAGCATCAGTCTGATGCATACATTCCCCAATTCTCATTTATTAACAAAAATCCTGAACTGGTAATACTTAATTTACCAGCTTGTTTTGAAAGTCTCTTTTTTGTGAAGGCTGGGAACCGTTTTTCATCAACATTGGAGAAAAGAGCTGTTCATTTGGCTCCATAATTTCAGCTCAAACAGTTGTTCGTGTCATGTCCTGGCTGGGAGCCCCAAGCCTACTCTATGCTTTGGGGCTCGCAGTCAGGGCATGCCATCTAGAGAGGCCTCTGGCCCTCTCTATGCCGCTGTGGGCTCCCCAGTCAGAGCAGCTGTGTGCAGTTGCCTCTGATTGGGGAGCCTACTTAGGTTGGCTATGGCCACACCATGGGTGTGGTTGATTGTTTGTGTTTCACAACTTCACGGTTCGTCCTTTGTTTGATTCCCATCTCATGTGGGTACGCTGCACGTTTATTTTGTAAGTTTTATGTTTAGATATAGTCCCGTTTTGCTGTTTACTTCAGCACCTTTTATTTCGTATACTGTGTAGTTTGTGTTTTGTGTCTTGTGGAATTAAATACACCTTTACGTTTCAAAATGTCTGCTTTTGGTTTCACCATGCACAACAGCCGTGACAGTTTGCAAGGAAGGTGAACATGTATACATTAAAGAATGTATATCCGCACAGCAGAATCAATTAAATAATGGGGAAGAATCTTTGTGCTCTTTGTATTTTTCCAGTAGGGTAACGTCAGTAAAAACTAAATAAAATAATGCAATATAAATATTTGAAGGGTGTAACATACTTCAACATGCATTTAAAACTCAAACATATTTTTAGGCTCCATTTTTACCTTTACATTTTACGCTTTTTTTGCTTCAGGGTTGTTCTCAAGCATTTTAACTAAAGAATCATTTGATTCAACAAAATACTTTTCCATTCAACAAAAAGACTTGGAATGCCCATCACAAATTTCTTGCAATTGCACCCAATTGCATGACTATGTGAATATGCCTCATTCTGGTACATAGCTTCGCTAGCTAACTTCTCTTTACTATAACTACAGATAAACTATATTAACTGTTATTGCTTGGAAATAGTTGTATTTACTGTGCAAACATATTTACTGTATGTGCAAACATGTCATACATGCCCTAGCAAGCCCTTTGTACAGGAAGCTATGCTTTTTATATGTGCAATACCGTTAGCTAGCAATGGATAATGCTAGCTTAGCTATTTAGGTACCTACACCATTTTATAAACCTCTACGAGTCCAAATGGAGGGTTTTCAATCGTGTCCACTACCTTTCCATCAAGACGAGCACCAAGGTGGGGTGCATCTGAATGGACCAACAGACCACAGGACATGAAACATCTGCTCATATGTTCCCAGCACCTGAGGCTTCTAAACATTTGGAGGATACCCAAATAGTTTAGGATGTTATTTGGTACCCCATTAGCTCATACAAAAGCATTTGTACTTTCCTGGTATCCAGAATGTCTGTGTATTGTTGTTCTGTGTCACATTGTGATATGCAGTGAAATGAACAAATGTTACAGTATTTTGTGTATACCAATAATCCTTTAGGTATGAAGTCTGTGCCAAGTTTGAGGTTTGCTTCTCAAAGCCACCAATCAGACTCTGATCTTTTTTGAGAGATTCTCTGCCAATTGAGCGAGGGTTGAGGGATATCTGGCTTGTACTGCTCACTTTAGGTCCTGCCGCAGCTTCTCGATAGGATTAAGGTGCGGATTTATACTTGGCGAATCTCAAAGACAAATCTTCTTCTTGCTGAACCATTCTTTGGTGGATTTACGTGAATGTTTTGAGTCATTGTCTTGTTGGAAGACTTTAGCTACTTGATAGATTTCTGACATTCCGTTTAAGATTCTTTCCTTTTATACCTTAGGATTCATGGTTCCCTTTATAACGAGCAGTCAACCAGTTCCAGAAGAGGAAAAGCCAAAGCTGGACATTCCAGCCAAAATGCTTCACGGTTAAGACAAAGTTATTTGGTCGTAGGCATTTTGGGGTTATCTCCAAACATATCAGTTTTGAGTGTGACCAAAAAGGTATGTTTTCAATGAATCTGTCCGGAAAACGAATTTACAGAAATCTTCAGGTTTGTCCAGGTGGTCTATGGCAAAGTTAAGACAGGAAGTTTGGTTATTTGTCAACAGATGCATCTATTCCAAACCCTTCCATTAATGCCATTTTGAATTGGTGTTCTTATTGTTGAAACATGCGCAGTAATGTGAAATGCAACAAGGGAGGTTGGCAAATCCATATATTATTCTTGGGTTGTCATTTAATATTTTTCTTGAAAGGGCAACGACATCTAGGCTGAGTTGCTAAATTGTTAAATTCTACATTTGTAAATTATTTGCCTCACAGGGGACTGATGGAGCTCAAATCTTTTTGAGATGATTGCATCGCCATTCCTAGACTAATGTGCTCTCATTACCTTCCACCTGATGTCCTCTGAGATCTCCGTTCTCCCCTGCATGGTATATTTTGTACTAATTTGTATGGGTAACACCAAACTGACTAGGTTTCTTGTTCCTATTTATCGTGTCCCACCTAAACTCTATCCTAAAGATCCCTCCTACGATTGATTCATTTGGCACCCGATGTTCGACCCACCTGATTCTTACTTACTTCTCTACTTGATTTTAACAAATCCTTTTTGGGGTTCAGTTATTTTTGTAGCTGCTCAAATTAAATTTTGTTATTCTACTACAAGCATGATTTCTTCTAAACCAACATATGGAATTGGTATCTATAGAACCATAACTTAAAAAATTGCACAATGGGATCCCATGTTTTCAGGCAGCACTGTATATCTCAGAGAATCAGTTCAAATTTCTTAGCAATTGTGTTGACGTATGTCTTTTTTCCAATATTCTTCACAAGAACCTTAGGAACCCCATAAGTAATCCTGTCATCCATGGTAAATAAAGCCTGGCAGAATCTCTAAATACATTGATTATTTCAGTCCATTTTACCATAACTTTACCATGCATATGCATAATTATAATCAAACTAACTACCAAATACAAAAGTATAATATACATTTTTTGGGATCTTGACATCTGCATGGCTTTTTGCACACTTCTATCCTTGAAAAAACAAATGCCATTCTGAGGTTTTCACCCAAAAAAGTGAAAGAAAACATCCAGTTTGGTAAATTCCAGAGTCCCCAGAATTTGTGATCAGAAAACATATTACAGTGTCAAATGTGTTGAATTGGATGTTCAGTTTGTGAGCAGAAGTTATATATTTGGGGAACATCCAAAGTGCTAGAATGCTATTAAACGTTTTCCCAGAAACACCAGTCATGAGCTTTAAAAGATGTCACACCTTAAATCACAAATAATTTTATTGCGGTTTGTCTCTCAAAAGACTTGGCTAGACCAAAAACTGAAGCACTCTTTTCAATGCAATCAATATTCAGCTATGACAAAAATAATGCACAAAAGAAGTTTCCTTTCAAACAACCTCTAATTCAATTCACTGTAAAACAACTTATATACTTTACAAATTGTAATGCCCACAGTGCAATACTTTCTAGATTGGACAGACAAAGCGTTGTCTCCAGATCGCTTAGCAGGACATAAACCAGTTCAACACCACTCTATCTCCCTCAATCACATGGTCCCACTCCAAACAAAAAAAGAATTATTCACCTCCTCATCACCCTGGTTTACACCTGAGCCCAGGCCATAAAGCAGCTAGGCCGCCGTCTTGAACGTCAGACTAGATCTGGTTAAACTGTACATGCAGAAGTTTTCACGTCTCCATGTATAATGATGCACTCCATCTTGCTGGGACCTCTTACACCTCTAACACCAACACAACCTCAAACACGAACTCCCAGGCTGTCATGCCCTGGCTGCGAGCCCCTGGCCATTTCAGGGCAAGACTATTTGTGAGGCCTCTAGCCCTCTTTATGCCGCTGTGGGCTCCCCAGTCAGAGCAGCTGCATTCAGTTGACTCTGATTGGGGAGCCTACTTAGGTTAGTTTGTCACCACACCCGGTGTGGTTTATTGTTTGTGCTTGTCTCAACAGCTCACGGTTTGTCTCTGTTTATTTCCAATTCATGCGAATGCTCTACATGTTTTCTGTATATAGTTTTTATGTTAGTTAGTCCTTTCATTTTACGTGTACAGTTTCGTGTAGTTTGTAGTTTGTTTGTTTTTGGGATTAAATCACCTTTTGTTTGAAAC
>JACXGK010010802.1:0-17255 GCA_016801125.1 Novumbra hubbsi
GACAATGGAGAGTAGGCATTCACATTGGGACAATGGAGAGTAGGCATTCACATTGGGACAATGGAGAGTAGGCATTCACATTGGGACAATGGAGAGTAGGCATTCACATTGGGACAATGGAGAGTAGGCATTCACATTGGGACAATGGAGAGTAGGCATTCACATTGGGACAATGGAGAGTAGGCATTCACATTGGGACTTTACATGTCAAGTCAAGGGAATGCCGCGAATATGTTTACAACAGACATTGTTCCGAAAATTCCTCTGACACCATTAGACCCAAAAATATGAATATTTAATGAAGCAGTACAGTAGCCAGGTAATGGTTATAACATTATACACATTATACTATTCAAATTATATCACAAATTTAGATCTCCCATAATCAGTATTTATAGATAAACATGTCTTAGTTAGCCCTCTGGCTTCAAAGTAGTGTACTGCCTTTTCATGCTGTACATCATTTATTGAATTTGGAAACACTTTTAGAACCACATACAAGTACTGTTTGATTGTGCTGTTTCAATATTGTCTGTCATGGGTGGTCAATCTTCCAGCTGGAGAGCTGGTTAGTACGTGTGCAGGCCTCCGTACATCCGCTGTGCTCTATCCAATGTTCTGCCTTAAGATCAGCTATAGTACAAGACCTTTAGGTGTAATTCAAGACTAGTTCAAATGCCTGCACTATAAACAGCTCTCCAGGAGGGGTATTGTCATTTTTTACCGTGGCCTAAGAGTGCATTTATTTTACTTGGTGGGGGGTTAAGTGCCTTGATGGAGAACCCAACATCAGGAGATGGAAGACCAGCAGTACGAGACCAGCAGTCTTTGGTTTATTTTTTAAAATAGCTACAAAATGGAACCACCAAATAATGCTCATGGAAATGTTCTGTTCCTAGAGTTTTTGGGGCAGCTTGGGAAAAAGAGAACTCTTTCAGCAATTGCATCCTAAGTCAAGCACTGTAAACAGTAATAGCTTTTAGCTTTTCCCTAAAATATTAAAAAAGAATGAAATGATAATAGCTTATACCAAATATGGATTCATATCATAAATGTTAAGCACCAATGCCTGAAGTTGAGAATATTGTATTATATTGTTTATAATGTAAGAAGATTTTTTAACAACAGCTATGTGTACAGCATGTTTAAAATGTCTGCTTTATTATTACTCTTTATTATAAGTAATGTTTTCTTACCTATAATTGACGTTACCTAGCTAGATGGCTTACGTTAGCTACAGAGTTACCCCTCAAGATGTACAGCTGGCATGCTTGAATATATTCTAGAGAAAATAGTACCACTAAATATATTACAGCATCCACGCTGTAAAGCTACATTCCAGTATTGTATGAGCAGCACTGGTGTATATTTACAGGGAAAAGTGGTACATGTACTCAGATTGGGACTCGAAGAACACACACATACATACTCACACACACATCTTCATCAGTGAGGGAAGAGAGTTTGTGGAGGTGGAGGAGTTGGAGGTGGACTGTAGATTACCTTTGCAATTTCAGGAGAGAATGCAGCTGATAATGATCCGGGATGTTCTCAGGAAAGGTCAGCTGAAATTGCAACAAGCGTAATTAGTAGCTTATCAATAATGTATCCTGCAGGTTCAATGGATGTGGAGAATGAATTCTAGGCAAGGAGACGCACAGCAGAGACCAAAACCACACACACACACGCACAAACACTCATACACACATACTCACAGGTTGCCATTTGGGATGCAGTCTAAAGCAGCGTTGTGACTAGCTGAAGAAACTTCAAGACCGGGCATTGATCACTGAACTCAATTATTATCGATTACATCGTCACATTCGGAGTCCAGAAATGCAAAATATACGAAGATATTCTGTGGGTAATATGCACAGAATATTAGAATGTATGCAGTGTATAATTTGCTCAGGTAATCATGGCTAATCATCTATTGCTGGATTAGCTTTTTCAAAGCGCTGCATAGGTGTTAGTATACGCTGTATCAAAGGTCACATTTCAGAATAATATATTCCATAGGAATACTGGCAACACAGTCTCATTAGAATATGTGAAAAATACTTACGTCTAACCACTTAACGCTACAGGAAGCCTCTACTATTGCATAGGATTTCTAGTACAGTTACAGTAGTACTGTACATCCAACAAGCAGTAAGTAGCTTTAATATTCAAGGGGGGTGTGACATGGAGACATATATGCATTCATCTTGTAATGGTAGCTTTATTTACAAAGTTGTATGTTTTCTATGGTTTAAAAGATACAAAGACAGAACGTTTGACGTTGTGCATAGTCTACCTCACAGACAGAAGGAGGTGGGATTGAACACACAATTATCATACGGGTTGCTGTTACCGTTTGGGTAAAGGATTTCTTGATTAACAATCTTTCCATTTTGATTATAATATCTACCTTTGGCCAAAACCTGATCAATTTCATGAAACGATATAATTGTTTCTCGCTCTCAAGTTTGTCTCTGAACGGTCTGAGTTCCAAACTAAAATATTTAAGCTCAAATGGAAACTTGAGCACGATACATAATTCATTGGAATTCCTCCTCATCCGATGCGTTCTCACTAATAAGGACTTTGAGATTGAGACAGATTTCTGTGAAAAGAAACTGTCTGCAGAAGTGCTGGAGTGTTTAAAATCAATCCGGGTTCCAGGGCTTGGAGGAGGGAAAACCTTGAGCATGTGAGATGAGCGGAGAGACAGAGGGGACCCAGGGGGTACTGGCATTGCTTCACGTGGCTGCAGGTTGGGGTGGCGGTAGCGGGGGTGGCGGTGGCGGGGGTAGAGGGTGTTTGATGTAATGATCCCAGGGCTTTGGCCTCAGCCTGTTGATAAGTTGCGACGCGCACAGGAACAGGGAAACAGGGGAGCGAGATGAATGTGATTGGATTGCCGGCCGACCGCAGCCTTTCCCATCTGTCTCAGAGTCTGCCATCCCATCTCGCAGGCGGCAGGAGGTAATTGGGTTCATTGTTCTCACCACAGGATCCTCCGGATTGAAAGCTTCATTATCTGGATAACCATGAATGTAAATGAGCACACGTATGCAGGCAGGGTAATGGGAAAAAATAGATCATCCCCCCCTCCCCTTAACACCCTTCTCAAGCACTGCCCCCCCCCCCCCCCCCACGTGCAACCCCCCTCCACCAACGCAAACACCACACGCGCACGTGCACAGCAGCACACAATCTCCCACACGCACGCACGCTCACGCACACTTTCTCTTCCAATTCCACACGACCCCATGTTGTGTCTGTGTTTTTTAACAGGCTCCTAAAATACTCGTTGTATTTCACTGTGGCTGGCTGAGCGTGGAGAAACTAACACGCGTCACCAGGGAGGATGGCGACTGTCGGTGTGTTCCCCCTCTGAAGGCTGTCCAGTCTGAGTGTATTCAACATTCCCAGCTCTCCCTTACAGTTCCGTCTGACGAGTGGCTTGCAACGGACCCTACTGTACATACAGCTCTTCGTCCTCTCTGGGACGGGGCTGTCCATCTAGGCTGAAGCAAAGGAGTCTGTCGATTGGGCTTCCAAGAAAGAAAAAATACACCTCATGTGCTGTTGTGAATTATTCATTTAGAACCAACGTGTTGGAGACGTCATGCCCAGGCAGGGTAATTAGGTGGGGCTTGGGGAGCGTCGGAAGAGCATTGGGGGAGCGTTGTGAGATGGTTGTTTCCTGACAGTGGGGTCAGTGTTGACGAGCCAGACGGGTGGGCTGTGAGCCACTCTGGCCACGCAGCAGGTAAATGGCGCTGCTTCTGAAAATAAACATGAGTACACAGAAGAGTAAAGCCACTCTCAGATCCTCTGGCAAATCCATCAATTAGCTGCAGATGTGATCTGCATAGGAGATTACCGCAATTTAAGCATGTTGAGAAAACGGCCTAATCCGGTCTCTGATGGACGCTCTGATTTTCAATTTGCTTTCCAGCAGGGACTGTGGACCTGAGCCCTGGTAGAAGGGGAAGCACTAATATACTCAGAAGCACCTGGTCTCGCCAAATTTACGCATTACTTTTTAATTTCCTCCCACTGATTTCCAGTTTGACAAACACAAAAGCCAACGTCCTTGCCACCAATACACGTTCAACTTGGCACACAAAGACAAAGGCCGGTGTCCAAAGTCAACCGGAGACGTTTGTCTTGGGCTGGTGGCCGGTCAGTGAATTAGCGGCGGCCCGACGTGCGAGGCCACAGCAGAGTGGGCTCCTGACCGTGTTTCTGCCTGGGCTGGAGTGGCCCCTCCACTCGTCCTCATTGTGGGGCCTGTCAGATTGTGTTTACCCTCCCGAAGGACGTTTCGCCTCTGGAAGCTTGGGAATGAATGGAGAACTCATTTCTCCAACAGAGACTAGTCAATCACTCCACATTTATTCTCCCCAGCATGGTGACCTCTCTCCAGTCGGCAGGACAATGGCACCCGGCAACACAACAGATGAGTTTTACTTAAAGCAAGGACTCACCACAGCAAGGACTCACCACAGCAAGGACTCACCGCAGCAAGGACTCACCACAGCAAGGACTCACCACAGCAAGGACTCACTAACCATGCAAGATGCCCAATATCACTAAAAGTGTATACAAAAAATGGTTTCTGTAGGACTGAGTGCTATTTGCCTTTAAAGGACATACAGGATGTGAGCCCACTAAAAAGCATTATTTATATGGGTGTAGCAGTACCGCTAACTAACAGTATGGTATGTAATGCGGTTAGAGTAAAAACAGTTGCGAGACGTTTGAATTAATGATACAGTTGAACGAGCCATTACTCTCAAGTCAGTAGAAAAAGAAGTTAAACAATAATCTTTCGCAAACTGCACATCACTGCCTAAATGTTTTAGGTGTTAGCTGCTGCTTAAGCTACATTCATCAAGGGGTGACATACAATTATTGTTTTATCAACAACTTTTTGTCAATCGCCATTGTCGTTTAGTGGAAAGCTAAAATGCTGCTAAACTGGAAATCTTCAAAGCTCAATAGCCTACATTGTAGTTGTTTCCTTTCGTGGTCAGCTCAAAGCTTAAGTTGAAAAAGCTCAAACAAGTATTATCATTTTGATCATGAACTGTGCAAAAGCTCGGTTTTATTAAAAAGACATTCAACACAGTGTAGCTATTTATTTTCTAAATATTACCAAATGTATTCATCCAGGATCATGTGCAAACCATAAAGAGCCACCCATACCATAGTTATGAACTTGTGTACCGTTAAAGCCCTGATTATCTACTATTTGATTCATTACTACAAAAACATACCCTGTGTTATTTATATTGAAATGTTAAATGTTAAGTCGTAAAATTTTGTGTTGTGCCAATTTTGCCAAACGTTTACATGACAAATATGTTTGTCTCTTCGACTAACAGAATGCGTTTATAAAAGGGGAGGTTTCCATTCTTAGCTGCCTGGATAGCTAATGTTATGACTTGAGGTTGGCAGATGGCAGAAACAGTTAGGGATCTCATTAGACCAACCAAGCGTCCATGCTTCTTCGCAAAACCTTTCATTAAAGTTCCATGGCTGGATCACTGTATTGGTCAAAGTCACGAGAGGAAAAACGCTGAAAGGCAGTCAGGACCAGATTAGGTTGGTGTATCTGTTTGATTTCCAGGCAAAATCAAGAGCAAGCATCTGTGTCTCTGCGCGTGCACGCGTGTCGACGTGCTTGTGTACATAAGCGCGAGAGGGCGGATGTGAGTGTTGGAGAGGCCTGCGAATGTGCGACTTCTTAAGCGCCCTCGTTGGCCGTGGCAAACGTGATTGTAATGGTCGCAGAGCACATTTCGTATTATGTGTGTACCAATTAGTCGACATTTGCTCAGGCACTATAAGAGTCGAGAACACGAGATGAGTGTACATCCGAGCAAGGCTGAATCAGTAGGACGGGAGGGGTTTGGGGACGCTAGCGTGAGACAGAGCAGCGTGGGTGGAAGCCAAAGCGCTTTCACGTTAGCGTGTATTTTATTTGTATTATCGTTAATGACAGAGGAGCTAAATGGACCGTATAGTAAACGGATGAGCAGCAAACCGCCGCGTGGAAGCCTCAAGTCAATATGAATGTTTTATGGGTTTTTAAAAGACATACTAAATGAAATGTTATTTATGGTTAAAAGCGTGAGGGCTAATCAGTGCAAGCGCACTTATTATAAATAATGATATGTGTTCTGAGGCTTCTGTTGTGCTTGGTTGGCAGCAGTCATAAGATAAGGGATCGGTTTTATCCACTGCACCACTGAGGCGACAGAGTGAATGGAGGAAGGACAATCCTACGCCACAGAACGCCGTTTCTTCAGGCAGGGAACACGTCCTCCACCTACCCATTGACAAGACAAAGGGTTTTCGGGCGATTCACCCGCAAATTTCACCATGACAAATAAAAGTACTGTAATTATCCTTTTCTCTGGCCAGTGCACACGTTGATTCCCGATTTGAAGGGGAATTGGTCATTATGAGTTGTGGCTGTTGCGCTTGTGGCCTCTTGGTGTCTCCTTCTCTACGACATCTGCATTCTGTTTCTTACCTCTCCAGGCCCCTCCATTTCCCTGCTGCGTCTGGTCATGACTGGAGCCAGTTGTTGATTCGTGTCTGATCGACATCTGCTTTCATGTGTACATTTCAAGCATCTTCGCCAGATGACGAGTCCAAACGAGAGACACTTCCTCTAAAACTTTAAGTGTATAGCACCAACGCACTATTAAATGCGAGAGAATAAAAGTTGGATCCATCAAAGCAACAACACGCTTCACTCGCTTTTGGCCCCGACCGACTAGGATTCAGCTTAGATGTTGTGAGCCTCGCTGATCGACACCTAAGGAAAGCACTCGGCGGGTCAATTATGCACAGTGATTTTTCTGTGGTACCTCTGGTGATGAGAGAGCATGAACAGAGCCCTGGAGGAGAAAACATAACAGGGAGTCTCTCTCTGAGCCAGAGTCGAGAGAGAGAGAGAAAGCCAAACTATTTACAGGGAGTAGCCGTTTCAGAACCACTTTAGCCTCAGGCGCAAAATACTTGAAAATAAGCTCCCGGTCTCTTTGATGTGGTGCACCAAATCTAAACGCATTTCAACTAATGCTGCCTTTGAGCCAACGACAAGTCTAAATTGTCTCATGGAGGACAGGATAGATGAAGGTGGGGATTGGACTGGTATAAATCAAGAAACATGATCATTTTCCCAGATGGTTTCGTGACTATAATAATAACAATAATAATAAGAAATTGTAATGCTTGTATGTGTCGTGTTAGACACTTGCGATTATGTTTCTCAATGAAAATGTGTTTATTTTGCATATCTGAACTCTCCCAGGACCCACGATGTGAGTGAGGTCATCGACAGAGTTAGTACTCTGCAGCGCCCCCTGGAGGAACTCTAGTGAATGGAGCACTTGCAACCCTTTCAGAATCGGAATCCCCTTCATTTGCACCTACATATGTCCAGCATACTGTATAAGACAATGAAAGATGAGTGGTGGTATATCCTATTCATTATCAATTTACTTTCATGCGTCTATCTAGATTTGTATTACCAGGTTAGTTGCATAAGAACACATTCTGTTTTCACAGCAGTATATAGTAGCTGTTTTGTTTCCATTTAAGTTTGGCTTGATAACTTTGGCTCCTGACTCAACATTCTAATGCTTGGCTACCTGCCTGTTAGGTATGCCTGGGAGAAATCTGTGGTGATGTTTTTCACATGGCTATCATCCAGGTGTCTTAACAACTAAGTTGCTGCTATTCCAATGATGACTGACCATAATGGTCTGAAGAGTCTATTCTGGCGTGAAGATACATTTCTCTGAAATATACACAGAACCTCCTTGAACAAACTTGGTCCGCTTAAAAAAGTCTAATGCGTTCTACCAAAAGTATCCCGGAGCCAATTAAGTGAGTGGCTAATAACATTGGCTCCTTCAGAGTCAATGTCATTTCTTGCTTGTTTGGTGTTTTGCATGGGATATGTTGTGCATGGCAATCTGCTGTTGTCTCTGCTCAACAGTTATTAGTCACAGCAGATAACAGCTTCAGCAGCCGAGCAACTCATTACACCTCTCAAAGTTGAAAGGCAGGAAATTACTAACCGTGGGGGGACAACCATCAAGAAGTGCATGCTCAAGCAGGAGATGCGTAAGCACGTAGGTTGATAAGAGTGTGAAGAAAATAATTTAAAGGATTGTTACGCTAGGAGCAATAAGAGCCTCCTAAAAAACGAGGTTTGACTGAACCCATCCCGCATATCGTAATCGGTCCAACATCTGAGGTACAACATTGGAATGCAGGCGTCAGTCCTGCATGGTGTAAACACGCCCAGTGGGAATGCGATGGGACGTTTGTAAGATTGCTGTCGATACGCCAGAAACCCACGTGGCTGAAAAGCCGTGTGACCGTACACTCAAAACGTTCTCCAAAAAAACTGCATGGTTTACTAAACTGCTTCAGATATTCTGTATGTGTGCTTTGGCAAAGTGCTCTGAATTGAAAACAATTTCTACAATCCTGCAAACCTTGAACAATTCTTACTTTTTCTTCAGCTAAAATGGTTAAAAAGGAAATTCAGAGGCTTCAAAAGTTATTTTGCTTTTCAGCTCTGAACCAACATTTCACTACCCACCCACTCCCAGACACGGTTTGCTTCCTCAGACTTTTAGAAAGCAGAGGTCTCTTGACTTTGACCACGTCACAGACACCGATGGTTGAAAGGCTTGTTTAAAGATAAAAGCGGAGAAGGGCCATAATTCATATTTTGACAGGAACATACAGGCTTAAAGCAGCACAAGCTTCTTCCTGTCAAAGATTTGCAAAGGGAGGTTGTTTTGTGACAACTTCCTTTACACCTTTATTTACTTACATGTTAAAGATCAAGATTTGTGGACTTATTAGTCCATTTGTTTGAGAACTGTTGCAGATGTTGCAATTTTCCCATGTACCCTATACTGTATTCTATAAGCTTGTTTCTATAGTATGTACCAAATTATTATTCAGTGTATTTTCGTTGGGAGCAATGTATCTCCGAATACAAGAGCCTGACGGGAATTTCTATTTGGTTGAGGCAACTATTCAGGCGTTACTTGTCTATTTCAGTCCAGTCAGTCATTGATTTGTGGGCTTTCAAGTGTGAACATTGTCAATATCATGAATATTGAGAAAATATGTGGGTGTCCAGATCAAAGCAGATGTACAGTATGTGCCTCACAAACATTATTTACTTATAATCTCAACATGAGTTTGAAGCGATGCAAAAATACCACGTAGCATGTCAAACTAACATGATAGAAATGTATACCTTAATTGTTGAAAGACCAATGTTACAGAAAGTAACCCGTCAGAAAATACCTGAAATCCCATCACTCACTTTTAAGATGTGTCTTCAAAAAAAGTTTTGTCTTGTTCAAAACCTTTTTCAGATCCTCAACTGTCTGAGGCAATTTTTTTTATATTCTCACAAACATAAAACCAAGACAGGTCCTCCAGAATATCAAAAACATCAATCCCGGGGCATGGTTGCAGACTAACCTTTAGCACTTAAGATAACATTTTGATTTTTTTTCCCCAATTTAACTTAAGAGCATGGCACAGAGCAAACATATGATTAGGGTCACATAGGGATACATGACATCTATCAAATTTAAAGTTCACATTCATATAGATTTCAGCGAGCCTCAATTTGGAAAAATGAGCCCTATGCACAATCTTAAATTGTAAGGCCAGGACGAACACAAGATGTAGCGGAGCTTACCCTGTCAATCGCCTCCTGAGCTAATTCCATGCTCATTTCCCGCTCCCAGGCAGATTTAGCTTTGTTAGTGGAGTGCTTGTCCAATGACAGAATAACCAAATAGATCTGAGAGCTTAATCCCTTCTGACGAGGCAGTAAAGACAATGTACTATCCCAGGTTTGGCCAGGGGGGTTGGCAGGGAAGCCAGAAAACAGTGTAGAGGCACAATGCCTGACTTGCAGGTAATGGAAAAATGATGATTAGGGAAATAGCCTAATTGATTGACTTTGGTAAAAACAATGAGATAGAATGAAATAGATTTGGGCAAACTATTCATTCTAACAACATTAATCGTCCCTATAAGTGATAGTGGTAAGGTAACCCATCTCTGAAAGTCAGACTTCATTTGCAAAAGAAGAAGAGCAAAGTTAGCAGAGAAAAGGGCAGGTAGTGAACGTGTTACTTTAACTCCGAGGTATGTAAAACCAGAGCAGCTAATTTGGAAAGGCAAGTCAGTCGGCTTAAGATGCAGCACTGCCGGATTGATTAGTAAGCACTCACTCTTCTGCATATTCAGCTTGTAACTCGAAAAGGAGCCTAAGTCCCCCAGAATAGAGAGGACGGAAGGTAAGCAGGTGGTAGGGATAGAGACAAAGAGTAACAAATCATCAGCATATGATGACGTCCAGTGTTCAACCCCCTCCCATGACACTCCCTGGAAAGAGGAAGATGCACGTAGAGCTAAGGGGCTCAATAGCGAGGACAGAAAACAAAGGGTAGAGAGGGCAATCCTGCATGGTCCCACAAAATAATCAGAACGGGTGTCATTAGTACAGACACTGGCCTGTGGAGACGTATACAAGAGACAGACCCATGAGCCAAATTTGTCCCCAAATCCAAACTTCTTAAAGAACAGCAAAGACTTATTCCCATTCAGTTCTGTTGAATGCATTCTTCACATCTACAGAGATTACCACCTCATGAAATGTTTTAATTGTTTAGAATAAATATTATAAAAAAATGTACAAATGTTAAAAAAGTGTGTCAACCCACAGTTCCTCCAGTCGCTTCACTATCACATTAGCCCGCACCTTCACATTGACGTTACAGAGACTCAAGGGCCTGAATGAAGAGCAGGAAGTAGGCTCTTTCCCAATATTTTAAAGAAGCGCAATTGATGCCTGCATAAGAGTCAGTTGCAACAAATCCGTTTCCAGTGACTCATTGTACATAGACAATAGCAAGGGCGCTAACTTGCTGTGAAATTTCTTAAAGAACTTAACAGAAGACCCATCAGCGTCTGGAGTTTTACCACTCCGCATGGACCTCTTCAAGGCTGCGAGGGGAGTCAAGGTCAAACGCAGCGTCAGGGTCAACAGAAGGAGTCTCTATGTCTGAGCCAGATATGCAGTATCGGGAGATGTGTATAGGGAGTAATAGGAAGATTTGAAGGTGTCGTTGATCCCCTTAGGTTCTTAAATGAAACCACAGAAGGATAATTAATGTGGGGAATTAGATGAGAAGCAGCCCTGCATTTCAATTCGTGTTCCAGCAGACGACCTGACCTGTCATCATGTTCATAATATGGAGCACATACGCACAACAGCAGCCGTTCCGCATTTGTAGTGGACAAGAGGTTAAATACAGACTTCAAATTCTGAGGACTCACTGCTCTGGAATTGGTATAAGGGCAAATTGGTGCTTTAATTTACGGATGGCTTCAGAAAGTTCCTCTAACTTGGCCTTTTGAGCTTTGTTCACATGAGAGTGATTGGAAATAAGGTAGGCCTAAAGTTATTCTTATAAGAGAGAGTCTGAAGTAGATTCATTCTGAAGAAAATATTCTGAAGAAAATATTCAATGGAAGTGGAAGTGAAAATGAGAACATCTGAAGGTCTTCGACATAGCAGAGATGGTTATAGTTCTGGGGTTTTGAGAGTTACGTATCAACAACACAATTCAGATCCCCACCAAATATTAACAGATGGGTGTTTAGAGAAGGATTTTAACTACAACCCATTGGCAAATTCAATGTCATCAAAGTTGGGAGCATATACATTGACCAAAACTACTGGTGTGTGCAAGATGTCAGATATTACATTAGAAGCTGAGAAAAGAATTCTATGGCCAATCAAAGCTGCAACTGCACTGGCCTAGGAGTTAAAATGTGAATGGAAGACCTGACAAAACCTGGAGTTTTGCAGCTTTGAGTGATCCTTAATGCGTAAATGACTCCTGCAGAAATATCACATCCACATTTAGTGAGTGAAGACCCTAGACCTCTTGACAGGAGTATTCATTGATTTGGTATTCCAAGATAAAAAAAACTCTAGCCCTGTGATACCAGTGCTAGTTTCTCCGGCTATATAACATAATGAAAGGATAAATGTGAGATAAGGCCAATCATTTTCAAAGACAATTGTGAAAGAAAAACCACAAAAAACAACACGGCCATAAACACACATCTACAAATGTCCCTCCCCTCAACCAGCCCTCCTTCCCAAACCCATGTATTCCTTCCCAAATGGAGACAGCAGGTTGGCATCGTACGCAGCTTGGGTGCAGGCTAGCAGAGTCTCCTCATCCCAACGTGGAGAGGCCCCATCGCATTCGCAACAGATCACAACAGATAGCATTCAGGAACAGCAGAGTTGGCAGCACAACTAGCAAAGCACATAAAGATAGGCCGATTGGACGTGATACAGCCTGCAGACTTGTCACAAAGGAATAACTGGGTGAAAAGTAAAGTCACATTATACACCTGATAGAGAAGAACGGTTAAATAAACAGACAAAAAAGGAAACAGAAGTCCAGCACTATTGTTGTCTGGTACTACAGTGACCCCCTCCCCCCCCAAGAAAAGAAATCCTACCGCACAGGTGGCTTTGTAACAATATAGTGACAAGCACAGCAGCACATAGCAGCGTCAGTCAATGTAACACAATGTTATAGCGCTACTGACAGAAGGTTTAAAAGGCCACCGAAATTGCACATGAGAATTTGTGCGGAACTAATTGCGACCCAAGGAAACTCAAAGGTAAAAAAAGGCGTTCGAACCGGCGCTGGGCTTCTTCGTAAGAGTCCAACAGCAGCCATGTTCGATACAAAGACAGGGAAAAAACTAAAGGAGAATTTCGTATATGCTGTGTGTCACGTTCAAGGTATGCAGCTCTTCTCCTCGTAGCGGCAGGAAAAATAAACACCTTGCGACTGCGGATGTTTAGTAGGTCTCGGTTTGCATGTTTGTTATCTCCGAAACGAGAGTCGAGCGGAGATCCTAAAGGTCTGAGAGTAACCGTACTCTGCGCCATGACAGTCTAAGTCAGCCGTCGTGGACAAAACACTGGTCAAAGTGTGCTTGTGTCTTAAACAATGCGACATTGAAATGAAGAAGGTAAGAGCCAAACTAGTCAAAGTGTTTGGTATAGAGTGAAGATGAGTGCAAAGTCAATATTAACAATATCTAACATAAATTTGCTAAAGCACAGGAGCCTCTCAGCGAGCATCTACTCTCTACACATGCTAAACCAGAACCTCCCCCACACCAATTTGCTGTGACCCCACTGAAAAAGCTTGTGTCAGGCACATTGTCACTAATATGCTAAGGGTTGTGAGGTCGTAGTGTAGCATTGCTAAATCAGAGGGCCTCTGTAAAAGTATTTTATGGAGACATGCATCTCTACATCCGTCCTCCCATCACTCTTGTCCTCTGAACCCCAGTTGGAATTAGTCGCTATTCTCTTACTCTCCTTTTTCAGCCTCTCTTACTCAATGCAGACCCTTCCTATATTAATCACAGCTATAAGCACTGATCAAAGGTTTCATTTACACGTGAAGAGGGTGTGCAAGTCACTATCAGACAAGCCAGATTGTCGCCCTGACATCTCCAGTGATGTATAGGCTCTGCCTTGATAAAGGTTGCCATCCCCGGAACCAGAATACCATACCCCTGGTTGCATTGATTTCCTCTAGTTACTCCTGGTCAGTGGGAGGAAATTAAATTGAAAATTGTAGGAAACGGGGGTCTATTATTTTTTTCTAGCGGTTTTATTTTTTTCTCCCTTCACCACACTTCAAAAGAAACTAATAGGAATACCAGTAACTGTCTGAACACACTTAAATGACTGCTCTAACTTTAGCTTTTCTAATAACATCGTCCTCCAGTGCGAAAGGTTACTTTCACCCCTGTGGTTTTAAAGCATATTGTTATGCATTTATAAATTCTCTTTTTCCCCTCCTGTGCTCATACTTTTACCGATAGTAAGAACAGTGGATCACATTTTCTTGTTCTCTTGTGGAGATATTTCACCTCAGGGATATGGGTGAGAAATTAGTCTAATACAGGGATTTGGTGGACGTGTAAAGGGCAGATGGATATGTATCAGTACAGGGTACTTGTTTTATGCTAGGTTTTCCCCTGTCAAATTATTTGGTAGTATGGCATGCAGTACATAAATCGTTGACAGTAATATATTGGCTGGCAGGACTGGTTTAGTAATTCAAACAGAATATTTCAATAATCTAGCATACATGTTGGTTAAACTGAAAGCTTTGAAAATACACATATTTTCAAGGGAGTCCTAATGTGTTGTTCATTAAAATTGTGAGTTTATTCAAAGTATAATAAAAAAAAAAAGAATATAATTACCACCTTTTTTCTGCAATTAAAACTTGTTTAAAATGAATACCTTTACTCAGGAGTTGCTAAGGGAGTGTGCCAAGCCATTCTACTTTCACTGTAGTTATCAAAACAGAACGTTCGCTAAATAATCGCGTGTATGTTCACACTCGCTTGACTAACTCACTAAAGCTTGAGTTAAGCAAATCCCTGCTGATGATGCCTTTGCCAACCCAGGTTATACTGGCCAATACGCAGCATTGCATGAGACACCTAACCACACTATGGAGAGGGGCACGGTCACAGCTTATAATCAAACCTGATCAAACATTATTTTTTAATTTTATATATATATATATATATTCTGTTTAAAAATATCATTGTCATGTTTTCAAATGATTTTCATCAGTTTTGGAATGTCAAATTCATATTTTATTCAGCACTGTGAGTTGAACATAGAGGTCACCATTACACAATATGGAAATCTAAAGTAATGATGTTAAAATGTGAATTCCTAAGTAAAACAGGTGCTGTAGTAATCCAGCTGTGACACAGACACTACTGCAGACTGTAATTACCCTTGTGGTGTGAAGACCTCCGATCTATTATTTGTTTAACACTAGAAACCCTATCAGTGATCACAATTCAACTCTTACTACTTGTATTTGTTTTTACAGCATGTTGAGTCAGTAACATGGCAACAGTAGCTATGGAAATGAACCCCACAAAAGGTTGATGAGATGGCCTCCACAAACAATCATTAAGCTGTTTTTTATCTGAAAGTATTCTAAAATGCAGTTAGATGCACTGAATTAGGTATTTAGTGGCATATTTCATATTAAGTATATAGTATGACTGATGCAATACCCTGATATGCTGATAATTTATGCCTTATGCAAGACTATTTCATGAAATAGATGATGTTGTGAAAAGTAAATGTATTATTACATGATGTAAAGATGGTTATTTGATATGGGTTATTAGATGAAAGCCTTAATTGAAGTAATCCTAAATGTTGGTTTTGTAATGCACTTTCTATCATTTCGATAAGGCCTGAAATAGTAATGCATGATTGGTAAAATGCTTGATTACTTTTTGGGAACATATGTATTAGTGAGATCTACCCAGAATAAAGAGATCCACCCGTCTTGTTTGAAAATAATGAGTAAATCTGTGGGCCAAAAGACCCCGTCCTTTTCACAATGTGAAAGATGCGAACAACTGCGAAATCCTGGTTTGTCCAAAGCACCAGAACTAATGCGGCTCATTATCCCACACAGACCGCTGTTTCATGACAGATCTACAGTACCATTTATGTGTACATAGTCTGTCCACGAGAGATTCCCCTTGCTAGGAAGTTGGAATCAATGTTGCATCACGCATTTCTCTTTGCACTGAGGTGAGACGTGACAATAAACCGTAAAAACAAAACAGGAATATTGTGTATCGCTCCCACATTGACACCAGTGAGCATTCACATGGCCCCCCCGACTATACGCCACAAGAAACAACAGTGGCCTCAGTCTTTAGGCGCTGGTCAGGTGTTTTTTTTTTCAACACTGGATTTCACTCAGTCCAGTTTCACACCTGCTCAACCAAAATCCCTCAGCCTTTCCCATCTTTCCAAACTCTTTTCAAGACGTCCTTTCCTTTCCTTCCCCCATAATCCTCCCCTACCTCCCCTACTCTCCTGCCTCCTTACCCCCACCTTGTTATCTTTATTACTCAACTGTCCTTCCTCCGCCTGCCGTCCTCCCTCTCCCTCCCAGGCCCCTATCTTTCTCTATGTATTTCATGGGGGGCTGAAGTCTCTGCAAGGCCGGCTCTCCAGGGACCCTTAATTGA
The DNA here is from genome assembly GCA_016801125.1 of Novumbra hubbsi. NCBI lineage: Eukaryota > Metazoa > Chordata > Actinopteri > Esociformes > Umbridae > Novumbra > Novumbra hubbsi. The sequence goes on from JACXGK010010802.1 coordinate 16,189, forward strand.
CAAGTGTGTACAATAACTAATCAGCACCCGAGCGACTGCCCTTTGAAATGATGAATTGACTAAACTAATTTCAGATAATCCTTCACATTACCGAGCCATGCTGACACCACCAATTGATATTTGAAATCCAGACGCCCCCACCTTCTACGTTCTGCCAGTCACATCCATACAGCCCCAACCCCGTGAACGAGGTGGCATGGTTAATAAACCGCTGACAGGGCTCTACGGAAGATTAAAAGTATTTTCTTCCTCGCTTCTCGTGCATATGTCCACACACAGGGGCATGTACACATAAACATTCACGCACACACACACACTACTCCCCGTTTGAGCTTACATAGGGTATGCACAAACAAATGATGAATGTGAGAAAGGCCAAGGTTAAGTCTGTTGGCCATGTGCTTATACAAGTTTGTATTTCGAAGTGTATTTTTTTTTCTTTTAAATCCTATTTTGGTGGAGATGCATAGCCTTTCCCCCCTTAGTCTGTATATATGGTTGTGCAAATGCTGTCCTTTCCTGTAGATAACAGTTGTCAGGCCAATGTGAAAGTGAAAGCGACAGCTTGTTGTTGTCTGTAATGTGAGTACTCTAACCGATCAGCTTGCCTTGCTGATCCAAAAAAACTGAAGAAACTGACAACCAAGACAGAACAGAGTCCAATGCCCAGCTATCTGTCTGTCTGTCTATCTGTTTGTCAAGACTTTGTGTTGTCAGACAGAGCCAAATGCCCAGCTATCTGTCGGTCTATCGGTCTATCTGTCTATCTGTTTGTCAAGACTTTGTGTTGTCAGACAGAGCCTAATGCCCAGCTATCTGTCTATCTATCTGTTTGTCAAGATACAGTTTTGTCAGACAGAGCCTAAAACCCAGCTACCTGTCTATCTGTTTGTCAAGATACTGTGTTGGCAGGCAGAGCCCAACGCCCAGCTACCTGTCTATCTGTTTGTCAAGATACTGTGTTGGCAGGCAGAGCCCAACGCCCAGCTACCTGTCTATCTGTTTGTCAAGATACTGTGTTGGCAGGCAGAGCCCAACGCCCAGCTACCTGTCTATCTGTTTGTCAA
>JACXGK010010805.1:0-17162 GCA_016801125.1 Novumbra hubbsi
CCTTGGATATGTCCATGTGGCGATGGCCTTGGATATGTCCATGTGGCGATGGCCTTGGATATGTCCATGTGGCGATGGCCTTGGATATGTCCATGTGGCTGATGGCCTTGGATATGTCCATGTGGCGATGGCCTTGGATATGTCCATGTGGCGATGGCCTTGGTTATGTCCATGTGGCGATGGCCTGCTACAGGAACATCTATAGTAGGGGTGGGCAAACTACGGCCCGAGGGCCAAATGCGGCCCGCGAGGCTGTCCCATCCGGTCCACCGAATGCCCTTTTCTGGCCTCCAAATCAATTATGATTAACAAATTACAAAAACAAATGTGGCCCTCCATTTCATTTCAAAATCCTGATGTGGCCTCCGAGCCAAAATATTTGCCCACCCCTGATCTATAGTGTGGTTTAGCTCAAACCACTTACCCCCCCGATACTGCACCGATAACCAATGCCAAGACAAAGTCCACTGACCCTGAGACCTAGTATTATAACTGGTTTATTATAACCGGGATTTTAACATCCACGTAGATAATGGTACCGACAAACAGCTAAAGATCTTTCTGCACTACTTGACACTTTTGATCTCACTCAACATTTGAAAGAACGTACACACACTCGTGACCACATTCTTGATCTGGTTATCTCAAAAGGGCTAGAAATGTCCTCTGTTATGGTTAAAGACATGGCACTGTCTGATCATTTCTGTGCGTTTTTTGAAGCACTGATCACCCCGGATGTTCAAGTAAATTCAGTTTCTGTTAGGAAAAGGTACATTAATGAGAGCACCAATGCTCAGTTTATGGAGGCTAGCTATCTTGCCAACATTAAGTGCAGAGTAATTTGATGAACTCCTGGATTACTTTAACGCCAAAATATTGCATGTCATGGATCATGTTGCATCGATAAAGGTAAGGAAAACTCAGAGCGAACAGAAAGCACCTTGGAGAATCAAGGTAGCGATAACTGCCCTGAAAAGAGAATGTAGGAAAACATAAGTGGAGACGTAAGTGGAGTAAAACTAAACTTCAAATCGACTATGACATCCATATACAAAGCCTTTGTAGCTTCAATTATGAGTTACGCAAGGCTAGGCCGCAACATTTATCAGGAATGATAAACAACAATATCAACAATACCCGCATGCTATTTTCTATGGTTGACAAGCTTACAAACTCCCTAAGTCAGACAGCATCAGTACATGTCTACAGTTAAATGTAATAAATTTGCATGTTACTTTGGTGAAAAAATAACCACCAGGACATAATTCAGTTATTATGTCGGTTTTTAATTACAATTGATCAAAAAACCCTAAAGGAATCAATTTGTCATCTTAAAGCGTCCACATGTTGTCCCGACACCCTGCCATTTGACTAAAACTATTCTTAACTCTATAATAATGGACCTACAGCAAATAGTTAATAGCTCCTTGAAATCAGGAATTTTTCCAAAATCCCTAAAAACAGCTGCCATTAAACCTCTACTAAAAAAGAGAAAACTGGATGCATCTAAACTAAACAACTATAGACCTATTTTACATCTCCCTTTCACAGCCAAGATCATTGAGAAGGTTGTCTTCAATCAACTCAGCAACTTTGTGAACTAAAATGGTCTCCTAGACAAATTTCAGTCAGGCCTCACCACAGTACTGAAAAGGCTTTGATACTGTAGACCACAGAACTCTTGTCGACCGGGACAGTCCTCAATTGGTTTAGGTCTTATTTGGATGGTCGAAGTTACTTTGTCACTATTGGCAATCTCGAATAGGGTGGCTATGACATGCAGAATTCCCCAGGGATCAGTTCTCTGACCGCTTCTCTTCAATCTCTGTATGCTACCTCTAGGCCAAATTCTACAGAACAACAGCATCAACTACCATAGCTACGCAGATGATACTCAAATATATATGGCTCTCGAACCATCGGACTATAGCTCAATAGACGCATTGTGTCACTGCATAGAATAAGTAAATACCTGGATGAACCAACTTTTTCTACAATTAAACCAAGACAAAACTGAGATTATTGTCTTTGGCAACTCAAACAATAGAACAAGTATTACTAAAGAGCTTGATTCTCGGGCCCTAAAGACCAGAGACCAAGTGCGTAATCTTGGTGTTCTAATAGACTCTGACCTCACGTTCTCCAGTCAAATCAAAACTGTCTCCAATACAGCATTCTATCAATTTAAAAATATTGCTAGAATCAAGGGCATGCTGTCCCGCAAATACCAAGGAAAGCTTATCCATGCTTTTATCTCTAGTAGAGTTGACTACTGTAATGGGCTTTTAACTGGACTTCCCAAAAAAACTATAAAAAAGCTGAAGCTCATTCAAAATGCTGTAGCAAGAATGCTAACCGGGACCAAGAGAACAGAACACATTAATCTGATTCTTAAATCTTTGCATTGGCCAGTCGGTTAAGAATTAAGATTTTAAGGTGATGCTTTTGGTCTACAAATCACTGAATGGTTTAGGGCCTGAATATTTATCTGATATGTTTGAAGAATATCAACCAAGCAGGCCTCTAAGATCTATGAATTCAGGCCAGCTAGTAGAGCCCAGAGTCCAAACTAAACATGGCAAAGCGGCATTTAGTAGCTATGCGACACACAACTGGAACAAGCTACCAGAAGATCGTAGACATGCTCCCAACCTATCCATTTTCAAGTTTGGTTTAAAAACACTCATGTTTTCACGTGCCTATGACTGAGGGCTTAACCTCACAATGTGCCCTATAGCTTTAATAGATACTTTAAAAGCATCATGGAAACCCAATACCAGACCTTTTAATTTTCATTACTTTTTTTAAAATCCTTCTTAATTTTCTTTTAAACTTTTATCTCTATTTTTTTTTTTTTTTTAATCTGTACATGTTAAATTGATCCATGTCTGTTTAATCAAATTGTTAAAATTGTTCTCTTTTAATGTCCTGTAAAGCACATTCAATTGCTTCTATGTATGAAATGTGCTATATAAATAAACTTGATTGATTGATAGTAGATTGGTCAACAGTCAGCTAGCAGTGCAGTGAGCAGTTCACAGCAAAAGTGGACTGTTGGGAAGATAATACGTATGATCCTCACTTGCTATGAATCGACGCAATATTTCATTTCTATTCATATCTCCTCTGGTTGAAGATAGAAGTCAAAATGTATTCCCACGTTGTAGGGGACAGTCTGCAATGACTGACATGTCATTTGTGTATTTCTATCTTTTAAACTGATCTGATCAGAATCAAATATGATGTTGGATTTTTGTGTAAGGTTTTCCATCTCACTGTTATAAGGACAGTCTTCCGAAAAGAATGACGTGTCGTTTGTGTATTTCTGTAAAGTGGAAGCCTTCCAAACCTCGACCACGAAAACAGTATTATAAAAAAAACTAAAATCTCACCTGTTACATTTCTATTCATATCTCCGGACTGGTTGAAGATAGAAGCCTATGTTTGTTCCACGTTGTAGGGGACAATCTGCAAAGAATTAGTGTTTTTCTGTAAGATAGAAGCCTTCCAAATCTCGACTCAAAAAGGCTGTTAGACACAGTTTTTTTGTCTGAAAGTGCACCTGTTGCATTTCTATTCATATCTCCGGAATTATTAAATATAGAAGCCTACAGTTTGTTCCACGTTGTAGGGGACAGTCTGCTGCAAAGTCATGACATGTTGATTGTGTATTTCTGTAAAGGAGATGCTTGCAAATCTCGTCCACAATAACACTATATTTCATGATTTAATCAAAAAACCTTAAAATGATCAAATCAGATTAGAATCAAATTTGATCATGGATTTTTGTACAAGGTGTTCCATCACACTGATATAGGGAACAAACATTGACAATTTTGGTTGATATTTTATAGTTATTGAAAGAAATAATGCAGATTTTCTGTATTTAATGTTGCTTTTTTAATCAATAAACAACTTATAGTTGTTAGGTAGGAGGATACTATGTGCTCCAAAAACCACTACAAGGCTACATACGTTTTTATATTCACTTCACACATTTTCACCAATATAACCATGAGTCTTCTTAAAATGTTTTATCCATTCATCCTTTTTCTAGTTAAGGGTTTTGAGAATCCACAATATAAAGGACATCATTCTACTATAAAGGATGACCTTCTGAGAGGTCAAATGGTCAATATTGTGCTGGCCGGCTTTTGGTCATCCCAAGAAGTCCTTAGACCTTTAAGGGTTTAGACAAACATTTCGGTATCCCATTACACAGCAGGAGCGGTGTGTCTCATCCACTCTATGCTGAGGTACCTCCTCATGTGCATTTTGACAGTAAGCCTCGTGTTTCCGTGTTCTCCTGGGTCTTCAGAAGTACCGCTCATGGATAGCTCCCCCATTGGTCCCACAGGCACAGGATGTGTGTGATTGAGAGTCCCCCTGGGGGCCTGTGTTGTCCTTGTGGTTATCTGTTGAGTCAGTCTGTGGGTCTTCGTCCCTCTGGAAACGACATTGACCCTGGCGACAGAATGACAGCTGCCTGCCATTACCAAGTCACTGACTCATCCCGTAGCTGTAGATTATCCTTGCCGTGGCTTTGCGAGTCGTTTTTCTTTCTTTCCACCGCTCAGCCTTCGCAGCCAGAGTGAATGAGCAGTAGGCACGCAGTCAACACACAAGTCAAGTGCCAAAACTTTCCTGAATAGCAAAATAAACATCCCTCAGCTCGCTTAAAATGAATTTGCTTGGCTTTGTGTTCAGTCATTACAAACGTCTGAGCGCTGTGACCACTAACCTGTCTTTAGAAATGTCTACCTCGCTGCTTTGTAGCCAACAGTATTTGAAATAACTGTGGAAAGGGCAAGCCGCACTAATTTACTTCACATCGCATTCCTCTTGAAGTAAACCTGTCTAACCTTTCCACAGTAACCCCGCTTAGTCACCTTCCTTCATAAACACGCCAGTCTAAAAATCAAATTTAAAGTCAGTGAAAGGATTGGACATCTCTCTCTCTCTCTCCCTTCTTTCCATGGCCTCTCCCTCTTTCTTCCACACAACCTGTCGCAGCTGTCTCACTCACTCTTTCCCCCGTCTATCTCTACCTCAATCTTCCACCTCTACCTAAATCTTTCACTCTCTACCTCAATCTTCCACTCTCTACCTAAATCTTTCACTCTCTACCTCAATCTTCCACTCTCTACCTCACTCTACCTGTCGCAGCTTTTTCTGTCAGCTCTCTCTTCCCCTCTATCCCTTGCTTTCTCTAAGCAATTTACCTATGTTTCTATTTCTCTCCCCCTCCACTTCAGCTCCCGCTCTGTCTTCTGTCTTTTTAGACTCCAGCTCTCGACTTATTCAAAGAGGTAGGCGGCACTTTGCGGTGGTGAATCAATAAAAGTGTGTCCCCTGTAACAGACTTTTGTGTTTTCCTCCGATCGATCCTGTCAGCCCAGATACATTTAAGAAGTAGCCGAGTGATTACCCTCAGCAATCCTAACTCTGATCCATACCGCAAATGACCGGCGCCAGACATCGGCTTTGGGTAATTGTGATGCTGAAAGGGGGGCATTGTTAACCCAACCCCCACCGTCCCCCGACACCCCGTCCTTCCATCCACGTTTCTTGGCCTGAATTGAATTTGTCATGGTTTAATTTAGTGTGATTTTAATTGCACTCGGGTTATGGTCTAGACTGCCTGGTTGGGCAACAATCTTTTCCATGCCTTATGTTGGTTGGAGCTGTATCGTCAGCCAGGGGGTTAACTGCTTTTGGGGGGGGGGGGGCACTGATTCGGACTGAGCTAGTTGATCAGTTCAGTGATTTCCTGAATTCAACACACCTGGAGAAGGCTGTCTGTTTTGTATTGGCTCTGCTGGCAATTAACGGTAAATTGGAAAAGGATGCGATACTGGGGTTAATTTAAAACCCATCTAATGAAAAAGTGCCGGGAACAATCTGATCAATGGATGTTCTATAAAGCCAATCCCTGAAGCAAATTGAAATGTGGTTGACTTGATGAAGCGGGATATCAAGAAACATCCGGAACAAAATTCACCTGTTGTTACTATGCCACTCAGAGCAGGAAGTAATCATGCAAAAAAAATGGTAATTTAAACCACCTCTTTTGCACAGTAGATTTAAATTACAAACTGCTTCTCGCTTCATTTTAGTCCATTAGCTGGTAGTGAGAACTGCACAGGTGTGAAATCCTAATCACAACCGTTTAGACCCAAATGCTTCTCATAGTATTGTGAAAGTTGTGATGTGGTAAGCTTCTATGCTCAAGCTTTCACTGATGCAAGGTTTGGCACTTTTATTTGGCGGGGGTCAAAGTGCTAATTAAATATCATGCCCTGGAAAAGGGAATTATTGTGATGGCCGACGAAGACAATCCTAGACACCGAATAAGTTGTGTTGAAGAATTTTATCAGCGGGTCAAGGGACATGGTGCAAATAGTCAAGGTTGTGCTCCTGAAATATAACATATATGCTTCTCTAAGTTGTTTCTAGCGTTGTTTCTTTTCTCAGGTGAGAAATATTTTTTCAAATATGTTTTGAGCTCGGTTCATGAAAGACGGGCTGTGACTCGACAATCAATCAGACACGCAGCATACAACCTTTACATTCCATTAAAACAGTGACCATTTGCTCCTTTAAAACACTCCAAATAGATACTTTCACAAAGAGAGCGAGAGGGAGAGAGAGATGGACAATGAAAACAAGAAAGGTGAGAATTAGAGAGACAGACAAAGACAGAGAGATAAAGAGACATGAATAGAGCTAGAGGGAGTCACGGAAAGTGAGAGAGCAGCGAATGTGTGGGAACGCAAGTATGTGTTTAAATGGAAATTGCTGTCATTGTCTGTTTCCATTTCTTTGCCTCTGCATCCATTTGACCCAGAACACTCAGTTCTGGCTATAGTGAAGTGGTCCAGCTACTAACGTCTAGCAGTATCCCACCCCAATGAATTTGTGTAATTGCATTACAACCAGAACCCATTATTCAGGTGCACATTTGGACCAATCCACACATATTAGGTTGCCTTGAACACGACCTTCGCTGTTTGTCTGCGTTATGATATACACCCCGTTCGAGTTGTGGGTCGGAGCTGTAACTGGCGCCGTGCAGTGAGGCACGGCTATGCATTCCCATCGCTCTGCGTCGGCGTCACATTCTCCCGTTTCCCCAGTGCATCCTCATTCTCCCGTTTCCCCAGTGCGTCCTCATTCTCCCATTTCCCCAGTGTGTCCTCATTCTACTCTTTCCTCAGTGTGTCCTCATTCTCCCGTTTTCCCAGTGTGTCCTCATTCTACTCTTTCCATAGTGTGTCCTCAATCTCTCGTTTCCCCAGTTTGTCCTCATTCTCCTGTTTCCCCGGTGCGTCCTCATTGTACTGTTTCCTCAGTCCGTCCTCATTCTCCCGTTTCCCCAGTGCTTCCTCATTCTCCCGTTTCCCAGTGCGTCCTCATTCTCCCGTTTCCCCGGTGCATCCTCCTTTTCCCGTTTCCTTAGTGTGCCACATTTTCTTGTTTCCCCAGTGTATCCTCATTCTCCCGTTTCCCCAGTGACCGGCTATCCAGATATGAACGAATAGTGTACCTTCAGCGGCTCAGATGTGAGTGTGCGATCGAGTAACATGGCCCTGCCTCTGACTCACCCCGCCCGCTCGCTGGGCTCAGCTCTCGTTTAATCCGGGGAAAGTGTGAGGCGGTTTGGGTGGGTTTGAGGAAACACTACTGTCTGGGATATTTACTCGCTACTTTATGTAGCGGCACCTCAACCGAAAAATTTAACCACCCGTAAGTTTCTGTGGGGTAAACAGATGCTCTTTTGAGAACAGATCTGCGATAACTGTTGGGGACCCCGGGAACTTTCTCAAGTGATGATTAACACAAAAGTGATCATCATATTTATGATAATGGGGGCACTTTTCTAGAGAAACACATTTTTTTTCTAAAAGTGTGTTTGATTTTCTGTCTGGTTGGAGCTCTTTCATTCACCATCATCCCTGACTGTAATCAGTGAGGCGTAGTCTCTGATTTGTGATGTGGGGATGTTTCACCTGGGCACCTTAACATGAATTAATTAACTGAGAGTCGCTCTGGATGAGAGCTCCTGCTAAACGGCTGAAATGTAAATAGAAGGAATGGGGTTCAACACTGTTGTCATGCCCAATTGAACAACAGACAAGTATACAATCTCGTCTGCTATCTCTTTCCTCCAATCAGATCCCCCAGATAAGCTACGCCTCCACGGCTCCGGAGCTGAGCGATGACCGACGCTACGACTTTTTCTCCCGCGTGGTTCCTCCGGACTCCTTCCAGGCCCAGGCCATGGTGGACATCATCCGGGAGCTGGGCTGGACCTACGTCTCCACCGTGGCCTCGGAGGGTAGTTACGGGGAAAAGGGCGTGGAGGCCTTTCAACAGATCTCCAAGGAGGCTGGTGAGTGGAAATGACAGTGGAAATGTCAGTAAAAATGACAGTGGAAATGTCAGTAAAAATGACATTGGAAATGACAGTGTAATGACACTATAAATGACAATGGAAATGACAATGTAAATGACAGTGTAATGACACTATAAATTACACTATAAATGACAGCGTAGTGACACTATACATGACGTTGAAAATGACACTATAAATGACAGTGTATAAATGACAGTTGAATGACACAAGAATTACAGTGTAATGGCCTTGTAATTACAGTCTAATGACACAATAAATGACAGTGTAATGACAATATAAATGACAGTGTAATGACACTATAAATGACAGTGGAAATTACACTGTAATGACACTAAGTGACAGTGGAAATGACACAGCGTTACGGTATGATGTTACGGGATGTTGGGTTTTGTTATTTGAGTTTAGATTTAGTTTTACAGTTAAAGGAAAGTTTCTAATAAAGAGCTATATTTCCTTCCCCAGAATCTGGTTCAAGTAATGACCCAGTGCTAAAAAGCACTAGACAAATTGCTCAAAGCTGTTCCTGTGTTCTGTAGATGTACAGTCAAAGCAAAACCTTTATTTGGTCACTTGCTTCGAACTAAATGCAATTGAATAAAAACGGTATCCAGGTGTTCATCTGCCTGGCAAGTATATACCAAGAAGACACGCTATGGTTGTAAAGTGGTGTTGTTCTTCTGCCTGCTTTCTTTCCCCAGGGCACATACAGGCAAATAAGTAATGATGGTCACAAGTGAGATTCCACCCTCTATCTCACAGCAGGTTATAATTACACAGCCAATTTATGACAGGAAGTTCCCTGACAGGATGGGAGGGAAGGGGGAGAGAGAGAGGGAGGGGGGTTGAGAGGGAGGAAGGCGGGTCAAAGGGAGGGGTTGTTTTGTCCACCTGGGGCTCACTAACATGGACTTGCAATTTGCTGTATGCCATGCTGTGACTCCACTGACTAATTCTTTTTTTGTAATGAATTATGAAGTATTAATGGGCTTGTCAACAACAACAACAACAACAACAGAGTGACATCTAGATCTGTGGGGTACTTTCAGTTCTGTGAGTGTCCTTGGGTTTAAATATAATTCCTGTAAATTACATTGTCCATCCCAGCGTCAGAAGCTCCACTTAAAGGAAGGATGACATTTTCCATCCCAGCGTCAGAAGCTCCACTTAAAGGAAGGATGACATTTTCCATCCCATCGTCAGAGGCTCCACTTAAAGGAAGGATGACATTTTCCAACTCAGCGTCAGAACTTCCACTTAAAGGAAGGATGATATTTTCCATCACTTGGCCCAGCAAATGACCTCGTATGATCCATGTTTCAGCATTCCCATAACTCCTCCCCTGGAATAATCGCTGTACCAAGGGAGCCAAGGGTTACTTCCTGTTACTCACCTTGACCTTTTGCAGTTTAATTTCTTGTAATCTGATGCTCTTCTTGTCGACAAATCCTGAGCCTTGGTTCTTGGAAGAGATGCTAATACAAACACACCCCTGAAAAGCAGTGTTAACCATGTACAGCTGGCTACAGTCAAAAGTTCGACTGACATTAATATTTTGCCTATATGGATTTGTGCGCTGTCTTTGTGAAGTCTTTATGTGAAGTCTTTATGCACTGTTTTAGTCACTGTTTTTATGTGTAGTCTTTATGTAAAATCTTTATGTGCAGGCTATATATGCTCAGTCTTTATGTGCAGTCCAGTCACTCATTAAAATATAGAGTGCAGTGTCATGGCGCTGTACGGATCAGTGTCGTGGCGCTGGACGGATCAGTGTCGTGGCGCTGGACGGATCAGTGTCGTGGCGCTGTACGGATCAGTGTCGTGGCGCTGGACGGATCAGTGTCGTGGCGCTAGGCGGATCAGTGTCATGGCGCTGGACGGATCAGTGTCGTGGCGCTGGACGGATCAGTGTCATGGCGCTGTACGGATCAGTGTCGTGGGGATGGACGGATCAGTGTCGTGGCGCTGGGTGGATCAGTGTCGTGGCGATGGGCGGATCAGTGTCGTGACGATGGACGGATCAGTGTCGTGGCGATGGGCGGATCAGTGTCGTGACGATGGACGGATCAGTGTTGTGGCGATGGATGGAATCGCTGTTGGAATCCCTTTGGAACAACAGTGTGATGGAATTAGGAATAAAAATCCAGACGATTTTCGGTGGGTTCTTTTGGCGTGGGATTCATCTCAGCTTATTACATACTTCAGTGCACACGGGTGGGTTTTGTGCTACCGGATTGTTTTCTTTGTTGTGTATTTCTGTCACTGGCATTTGTCTCAGCAGTCAACAGAACGTTGCGTTGATATTGTTGCTGTGACTGTAAGAACATGACAGACGAGTGGGTTCGAAATTCTAGGATATTGCTGTTGTTGTTGACTCATCCATTACAACGGAGCTGCTGTCAAGGAATGGTGTTCCGTATCCTCACACAGAATTCCACTCAAGCCTCACACTGCCTGGGCATTGTGTTTTCAATAAGGGCATTGATTACATAATGGCAACCCTGTATATTAATAACATCAAAGTGTTTGCCAGTCGCAGTATGACACTCTACATTGGCTCCAACGAGCAGCATATTGAGAACAAAAATTGCGAACCCAGATCCACCCACAGTCGGTTCTTTGAATTTATCTGTAAGGCCTTGATGTTTTTTGGACCCATTTCTTTGGTGGGAGTGAAATGTCGGATGCATTAGTGGCTTTCTCGCTTCACCACTTCAAGGAGAAGCATCCACTGGACTAATGCAATATGGTCGCCCATTACCCAGAGTGCAGAGTAGAGTGATGGTCAGCTAGTATCGATCGCTTCTATTTTCCACTCTCATATTTCCCCTTTGTTTGGGTAGTCAAACACCCTCACATTTATTTCATTTTTTTGGGGGGTGGGTTTTTTCCAAATGTTTAATGTCTGTAATATAGCTCATGTGACCCATTAAAATGGTGCACATTAATGAACCTATTAAAAGTGGTTCTGACACACCAAAGATTAAATCATCTAAGTTTGTCTAGTATCAAAGAATTTTCATTAGAAGAAAAGATCAAAGTGAGGGAAACTGTTAATTGCCTTTTAATCAATACCACGTGATCAAAAGACATTTCTTAACAGAGCGTTGACAATCTACACGTACAGCATTGACAACCTACACATAATAATACATCATAATTAGTACATCTATTCATTTGATCTATTACATCGTCATGTTTATATTGGAAATCAAACATTTACCGACCACTGACCACACTGGAAGCTGTGAAATTACAATATCCATTCTAATCAAGCCTCTCACTTCCAGAGTGGATTCACATCCCCCAAGTGTCCTGCCCTCATACATTACAACACATCTGGCTGAATGTCCCCGCCCCCGCAGTCCAACTAGCAATTTAAATCAGTCCAATTTGGCCTGGATAGTGACTTAAAAAAAGCACAGGCTAGTAGATTCTGGCCTTTTATTTGCCTTAATGCTTAATAAAAACGTCATTATATTGTTTAACTTGATTCTGTTCATGTTCTCCTCAATTAGATCATTTAGTCACAGGGGTGCAGAGCAAGGCCAGCGCTGCACAACATTTAAACCACACACTGTACGTCATTGTTTGAAAACCAATAAAACCTTTACTCCGTTATTCTCTGAACATGTCCTCTCGGGTTCCTCTTTCAGCTGCCTCAATGCTTTTGTGTTTTCCCTCTTTCCCCCAACAACGGTATAAATCTCTGCCTTCAGCTATAGGCTGGGCGAAAACCAAAAACTCGACCAGGCCTACCTAGGATAATGTGAAATGGATGTGGCCCATCATATCAATTGAACATGAATACTTGAAGGGAGTGTGACAGCGGCAACAGACGAGAAGGAAATGGAAAATCATTTGTGAACCTACATGCGACCAGTCCCCTGATGATCTGCCTTGGCATACTGGCGCTGGGCATAGATGGCACAAACATGTGCTTTGGGGACACGGCTGTGATTGGCTCACGGTTTGCATGTGTCATATAAGTTTGAACAAACCAGACAGCTTAACCAGCACACTGCCGACGTGCTCTCAACTTTAATTCACACTGAAGCGGCGGTACTTAACGGCACTTAACTCCTTCGACTTGGTATGAACGCGCCTGGAGGCTGATGGAACCTCCGCATACTGTGATTTACCGTTCATCCGTAACAGCCGTGATTTTCCACAGAGATCGTTCATCCGTCTAGAATCAAAGTTCCCATCAGAGAACACTTTACCGAGAGCCGAAACATGGAGGCGATAGTGGGAAAAGCACCTATTCCGGTACTGAATTCCCTGGTTACTGTAATGGGAGAGATAGAGAGATACATCTTGTCTTTTCAATATGTGGAGGGCAAACCTGTCCCTGAATGTATTTGTGTTTTCTCGGGCCACTTACGGTGCGACTGGAGATGAACGTCCATTCTGGTGCATGGGCCTTCATACAGAGCTGGGAGAGATCAGTCTTTTTTGTGTTCTCTTTGCTCTGTTTATGTTTGGATGCAGTTCAGAGCTGTCGAGTTGGGCTTTTCCCTTTGATTAACTGACTCATGCAGGCACATTTTAGAACTAGATACTCCCACAAACATCACTCTTAAATGATTGGCGGTGAGCCAGGCCAGGGCCTGGTTTTCATATCATCAATTTGAACAGCAAATACAAAAAAAAACGTGCACTCCAATATGTGCTCCCGAGATATTTCCCAGTGGGACCGGAGCGGAGACAGAGCACGTGCGATGTAGATTCTCTGGACTTCATGCATATGGAAGGACTACACTGGCTTGCCCTCGGCATTTGACCAACAGCTTGATCTGTTCTGTGAAGATGGGCTCTCCGAATGGGAACAAAGTCCCCTCTCAGCGTTCCCTCCACCTCCCCGGAGCGGACGTGACACTGGAGTGTAGGATGAGGGAAAGCGGACGAGGCTGACGCCTCCCGAATGGGAATGGCGTCCCGTCCCCGTCCCCCCCTGGCTTGAGCTGCGCTGGGAGGGAAGGGACATCGGAGGGAGCCAGTTGACGTTCCGCCTCCCTGCTCCATGGGGTGATAAATATAATTGGAGCCTTATGGAGGCCCCTCCTCCCCTCCTCCCCGCCCGTACCCCCCTCCAAGAGGGGCTAGTGGGGCGGGTGGTGGGAGCCCATCAGGACAACACTCGGGGGAGTTTCCTGGAACGCCCCCCACACCCCCTGCCCCCCCCCCCCCCCCCTCACCCGGGAGTGCATTTTGGGAGTCTCTGGGATGTGGGGGGATGAATAATTGAAGCTGTTAATGCAGCAGCGACCTCTGGTACTCAGACTCATCGGCCCGCGCAGGACTAGCAGGCGCCTGATGAATTAAATCATCACTATTTTATCCGGGATGTATTAATCAAACCGAGCGGCGAGTTTGGCTGGAGGAGGGTGCTTACTGCTGTTGCTGCCGAGCTCTGGGTGTGTTACGATAAGAGGAGTAGAATGTGAACGCTCCAACATTCGTGGGTTCGCTCCCCCCAAAAAACGTTCGCGTTAGAACTCTTTTGGAATCTCTTATATTCATGGTAAGACGTGACGTCTTTTGTAAAAACCAGTACGTCCTTTTCTTACTTAGCCATTTCTTTTCCAACCCAGCCTTTATTCCCGCAGCGAACAGAGAGCTACGCCTCTTCGTCACGTCCAGAGGAGAGACACTCCGCCAGTGGCAGGTGAAGGCACCTCCCACCAACAGCACTGTGTTCTGGCGTCAGTCCCGTGGCTCTGATGTACCCGTCTTGGCTGACTAACGAGGGATCCTGCAATTGTTCAATAATTTAGCCTCAGCTCCGTAGCATCCAGCAGCCACTCTGATGCCTCCGGGCCAGTCGGCTCCACACAGCGTGTTCAAGCCTGGTGCTCAGAAAGAAAAACCACTCCAAAGGCTGGTTATCTCCATCTGTGACAGGCGGCCGTGACCCGAGTGTGACCTCTGTCTCCTCCGCTGTGGAGGTGACAAGCGGATTTCTTAGATTTTTGTGTTGAATGGGTCCCTAAAACGCGCAATTCTCTCTCGCTGACAGACAGGCCGATTGACAGACAGATGTACGTGCGCATGCGCCCACGCACACACACACACATATACACACACATATACACACATATACACACAAACACACACATATACACACACGCACACACACATATACACACAAACACACACATATACACACACGCACACACACACATACACACAAACACACACATATACACACACACACACACACACACACACACAAACACACACATAAACACACAAACACACACACACACACACATACACACACATACACACACACACACACATATACACACACGCACACACACGCACACACACACATACACACACATATACACGCAAACACACACGCACACACACACACATTTACACGTACTGTACATACAAACATACAAACTTACCGTACATGCACGTGGCACATAAATATTCATTTCCAGTGGGTCCTGTGGAGTCGTAATGTGCTCATGACACCTCCTCACAGCCTCACAGTTTCCCGAACAGGAAAGCTTGTTCGTAGCCGTGTTCCAACACCCACCATGAGCCCCGAAGAATAATGCAAAATCTCTGTTCTGAAATGGAGCTTTAGCTCCGTCCCTACGAGACCCTCTGGCTTGTCTGCTTTTGCTGCTTCCACTTTTGCTTCACAGACGCCCCACATCACTTCATTTTAACCGTCGAGCCCAATCCCAGAGCATTTAACCTGCTCCAGAAAGGAGCTTAGCTTTTGTGTTCTGTCCACTTAAGGAGGATTACAGCCACCCTTGCTGTCTTTGTGGAGATGTATTGTTGGGCAATGGGCATTATTTTTGCTCGAGCGGGATGAGCGCCGCGCATGTATTTGTTGACTGTCTTATTTTGTTTCTGACGCGTTCAGATAATGACCTCTTGGATGTGACCCGGTGATGACTAATCTATCGAAGCCAGTCAAGCCCCATGCTTGTTCCTCTCCTGACGAAAAGGCAGCTGCGTCCTCTCAGCCGGCACTAATACCGAACTCTGAGACAGTATTTAAAGGTTCCCTTGGATGCTTGACGGATGCAAATGAGGTCGTAGACGGGCCCTTTCCGAGGACCATGGATTACACCAGAATGATTACCTCAATCAATATTCCCTCAAGGACAATTTCCGAACAAAGTTTTGGCCATGTCTCTGAGGTGACTGTCACGGATGCCTTGCCAACTACCTAATAAGTATTGAGGGATGCGAGTAATAAGCAATGAGTAGCGGTGAATAGCTTTCATCCTGTACGCACTCATTAGCACTGACCTGTCTTCATTTGTCCGCCTTAATATCACCCTAGTGCGTGTAATCTGCGGGTCAGATCGGTCACCTGTCCGGTGGGCATCTAATACTGTAAAAGCCCGGGGGAGGACAGGTACTTCCAACCTTGTTGTGGTCAGAAAGTCGGAAAAGTGTGTTCTGCTGTGTTGACGCAGGTTCCATTTGTTTTCGAAGTCTTCCGCGTCTTCCGTTGTCCTGTGAGGATTGAGCCGCCAACAATCTTGTTAAGAATCAGAAACTCACCATTTGCCTCACTATTCCATGTTTCGCGGTGTTTCTTGTCCGTTTCCAGTGAGAGACCACTTACAGTGAAACAATCCGCCCGCTACAGGGGAAATGCCAATGGAACGTATGGAACCTGTACAGTGTGATGTATTCATTCTGCCAGTCTGGGAAAGGCTATTGTGAGGATGAAAACATAATTAGAATCTGGGTCTTCCTCGCAGGAACCCCTTTGTTTGTAAGCTTTCCATGTCCACACGGATCTGACTTCCATGAGAAAAGATTAACGCGGTGTTGACTGGAGGGTGGTGCGTGTGTCTGTGTGTGAATTCTTGTATCTGTGGGTAAACATCCCTGAGAGCTCATCACTCAGCCCTCACTCCGTCACGAACGTTCCCTCTTTCTCTTGTGTCACCGGCATTCTTTCCCTCTGTCCTCCGTCTAATTCTTTCTTCCTGTGTCTTGTTCTCTCTCTACCTTCTGACGCTCTCTCTTTCTTTGTTTCTGAATTAAAGGTGGGATCTGCATCGCTCAGTCTTTGAAGATCCCCCACAACCCCCGGCTGGAGGACTACGACAAAGCCATCCAGCAGCTGCTGGAGACGCACCGCTCCCGGGCAGTCATCATCTTCGCCAGTGAAGAAGACATACGGTTTGTAGTGGGGTTCACAGCGGCGGGATGCTTCTGTGTTGTTCGTGGCTCAGCGATGACAGGCCATGTCAAGAGATCTGAGAGGAGACTCTGAAGGCCGGAGGCGCATACAGAAAAGGCGCGTCCGTACGGGTGTGTTTTTTTGTTGTTATTTGAGAGTCTTGAACATGGTGACAGCGTGTGGCCTCCAGATTGCAGGCCTGTCTACAACCAAGCCGATGAAACTGGTGAGGTGCTGTTTTGTGTCAGCTGGCTTGGACTGTATTGGGTAGATAGTGGGGTTACGTCCCATGAGGGTCTGGATATTTATTATCTTATATTCATCACCTTTAGATATTCACGACCCATCGATTTGTTTAATCCTTTCAAATGCAAACAGAAACGTGCCTATAAGGTTAACTGAGAATATGGAATATCACAACAAAGCAGAGGTTTAATTTACAAAGAGATGTGGCTCTCTGAGGGGTTTCACTGTCCAACGCTACATGAAAGAGATGGACAGACAGGATAGACAGACCTATTGGATGGAGGGATAGACAGACCTACTGGATGGAGGGATAGACAGACCTACTGAATGGAG
>JACXGK010010806.1:0-17220 GCA_016801125.1 Novumbra hubbsi
ACAAGAGGACTGCTGAAAGACTGAAAGAGCTAGGCTAATCTCAACTGTTGCCTTCAAACCGATCACGGATATGCTCCTGAAACGGCGCTATGTGTGGGTTAACATGTTTGTGCACCAGTGGCCATAGGCAATGCTTTATGATGTCACCACCTCCAACTTGGATCTTATTGTATGTTTTTCCTTCACATGCAAGTTAATATATGGCATATTCAATGTCAAGTCTAAGTCCTCAAGTATCCAGCTCAACAGGTTGTAACGGTGTTGATATTTGATTAAAGATGTCCCATATTATTGAAATTTGCCATCACTGGACATTAATTTAAATAATTTGTATTAACCCTCAATATAAACTGCTGCAACCAAATTGGTTTTCCTTGAATGTTCCTTGGGTCCATACTGCAAAAATAGCAATCTACTAAGGGTTAAAAAGATCTAATGGATATAATTGCTGAAAGTTACAGATCAGGAGAAAGTATTTAAAACTGTGCAAATCATCATGAATAAGTGGAGACGAGGCACCAGCTGAACATCGTGATGTCCCCCCAAAATGAATGACAAGTCAAGAAGAAGGAACATGTAGCTCTTATTAAATGTGAAACATCTGACAGGATTTTTCTTTATTTTAGCTGTTATTTAACAGAAACAGGCAATTTTTAATGAGGTTATGTAGACTTTTAACATCCACTGTATGCTTTTAGCATTATTAGCATGAAACAGATGCGTACTTTACCCCCACTTCGCAGATACTGGGAGAGGCGGTTGAAATATTGTCAAAGTCAATTGAGGCCCACTTAAAGGTTTCTAAGGGGAATCTTTCCTAGTCTTCCAAAGTTTTTGTTTAGTTTAGAGAAAGAGCTGGGTTAAGGCAAACGTTTAGGCATTCTATCTTAGCTTTTTAAAAATATTATAAAATGTATTCTATCCAGCAATTATACATACTACTACTGCATGTGGCAAAAATACTCCAAAGACAGTTTAAGTTAGCCAATGTCTGAGCTTAGGCCAAAAGTTTCTATTCAATGTTACATCTGTCACTTTGCCAAGCAAAAGATAAAATGAATACGTTGAGTACTCCATAGTCCTGAAGGGTTCAAAGTCAAGGGAGACTTCAAACATTCTTTTGAATGGTGGTGCCTTACACAAGACATTGTGAGTATGGTTATGTAAGCAGGAATCTTTTGTCTTGATACTGTCCCCTTCACTTACTTCTCTTTAAGGATGACACTTTCCATGTACCTCTACAAATGTTGCTACATTCACACTTTGCCTGACTGTGGTTGATTACCCCAGGCTGTATGCTGTTGATATTTAGCCCATCTTGTATTTCACGTCTTCCAATACACCTGTCATGAATACATTTTTTTATCTATGCAGTTTCACTCATCCATTTATGTAGACAATTTCACTGTAATTAATCTTTTCATACCATTACATCTTCCATCCCTCACTCGTTCTTCTTTTCATGGGCAAACTGCGACATAAGATTGGGTAGTTTTTGGTACAGCGCAAAAATATATTAATATCTACGATGTAAATACACACAAAAATCAAGACAGCCATGCTCACATTTACTGGATTGAAATAATATATTCAGTAGAGTGATAATCTCCATTAAACAACTGGAAAAGCAGCTCTTTTGGTTTTTACGCTATTCATTTCTTCCATAGGGAATGTTTTAATAATATTAAGGTCTGTTTTTTGTGTGGGCTTACATCACCTTGCCATTTCATAATCATGTAAATATCTAGTACAAAAGTTGACATTCATCAATATTAGCTAAATATATGCAAAGACATTTTTGCGTAGAGCAAATGGACAAGATTAGCATGGTTGAAAAACGCCTAGCTGGAATAAGCCTAAACTGGAATTGACTGTAAAACAAAAAATATATGAATTGAGTGAATACTGAACGTATACCCCAACCAAATAAAAATGCTAACAAAAATGTTGTTTTAATGCAATGGGGGGAATAGGGAGTATTTACAACAGGAGCGTGTCCAGATGTTGTCAGGACTGCAAACAGGCATGTTGGGGCCACACACACCACTGAGTCACAATGTGTCTTGCCGTGAACAAATTAACACGAGCTGGAACATCCTTTGATTTCAATTGTTTACTTTGATTATCGGAATTGAAATTGTTCCCTGAATCGGTTTGGTGATTTTAGTTTCCACTGACCCTTGTAGCATAGTTTTGTTCTCAATGAATCACGCAATGAACAGTAAAGACTTTGATCTTTAATACATTTCCTTCATCGAGACCCGATGTGGGATTTATGTGTTCCCTTAATTTCTGTGAGCAGTGTATTTTAATAAAGCTTATGTGACACTTTTTATTCAAAGCCCAAAAACTTTACACTTAAGTATAAGTGTACAAACAGATGGTTTTATTTATTTAATGCACTCATTAATAAATAACAATATTTTAAAGCACATGAAAAACCTGTCAACTGTGAGACATTTACATCATGTAAAGGAGTTTCATTATATGAGCATCTGACTAGTTTGTACTTTTTCAGGGGCTTCCTTTATAGTCCCTGGGCATCTATTATTCCCTATTAGGTTTTAAAGGGAATGCTTTAGTTACTAAGTGCATGTAGAATACAATTTTAAAAACTGTCTGAAATGCTTTATTAATATCATTGGTTTGTCTTCAGACCTGGTTCTAAAAAATCGAATCAAGACTCATTTTGAATCACTTGATTTTGGTCTGCCAGAGGCGAGCTAAAATCAGGTCAGCCACTAATTTTATAACATCGAACAATATGCTTTGTATAAAATGCATTCTATTTGATCCCATTTCACACATGTTCTGGTCTTTCTCACAATGCTAGTGTGTGGGGCAGTTTGTCAGAAAATGACCTCTCACCTTGATTGTCACTGCACTAAGGAAGGCAAAATGTCAAAATGATCGCTCTTGTTTCGTACGCCTGACACTGCATCACACCTTTTATTACAGTCAAAATTAGGTACATGAAGAGATTACTTGGTCAGGTAATAGCTAAATGTAGTAGATCACTTTTAGATACTGTATGTTTGGTGAAGAACATGTTTCAGGGAGACAGGTAACACAAAAAAACATTTTGTATTTTTTTTTTCTTGTCAATAACCTTGACTAGGCTCATAGCTGCTTAAAACTAAGACAAGGAGTTGCTAAAGCACAGTGAGACAAGGCAACCATGGTCAAGATGGTCCACCAATCCACCCATGGCAGCACTGAGCCAATCTCCTAAGAGTACAACATGACCATTTTATGTGTCTAAGAGCATAGCTAAATTAGTGAAAAATATTTACAGACCCAACAGTCTTGAAGATAAATGGGGCTAGAATTAGTTTGAAGTTTTTCATCAGGAGTAGGTCAATAACAATATTAATGTGATGAGTGTATGAAGGAGGACCAAGGTGCAGGGAGGTGAGTAACAAGTCAAATGTTTATTTACAATCCTTGTTCTCTAACAAGACTTGCGTATCCAGAACACGTATGTAAACAAGAGCCGTACAACGTACACACCAAAACAAGTAACAATCACAGAGACTAGAAACACAAGGGCTTATATACCTAGTTAACAGGTAGCACCTGTTAGGAATCAGGGAGGGATTCGTTCACAGGACTTGGGGGAAACAGGACAAAACACATACAATGGCAACTAAAAGGCCAGCGACGTCGAACGCCGGGTGGCCACGCGATCAGAGGAGGGCCCGTCCTGTGATGGCAACGTGACACTTAATCTCCCACAATTTCTATAAAAGTGAAGTCTTTCATCAAACATAAAATAACGTTATTTCAAAATATGGTTTGGGATATTGTTAAATTAATTGTCACCAAAATAGAATCAACTACAAACATGAAATTATATACATTTAAATGCACTGCTCTTCAACACTGCTCTTCATCTATTTTATCTTCAAACACCGCCACAACATTACCATTAAGTATTTAACCTGACATTGTCATGTGCGTACACAACTTTAACATGCTTGTTATTGCTAAAAAATATATAGTAACTATATAGTAAAAAATCCTTACACTTGAATGGTTACAATGTAAATAGAAATTATCTTAAGTTTTTGCAAACATGTTTTAGTTGATAACAATTTTTTAACAGAATTTACAGTTAGGATATTTTGGTCATTTTAACGTTGGTTTGGTTCCTCAAGTTTGAATGGATCAAGCTTCTTGAGAGATGTATCCAGCACGATTAAAGGCTTTAGCTGGATGCTTTCGGTGGAATATGTAATGTCGTAACATGATTTAAAATTGTCTTCACAAATGCTCCCTTTAAGCTTTGTCGCCCATAGGAATTGCTCTCCATGGAGCTACATTCAAGTGTTTTTCAAAGACGAAATATGAAATGCATATGCATAACCATGTTACCAATTGAATGGGATCAGTTTGTAAATGAGAAAATTATTAGACTAAAGAGGAAGAAAGCTGATACAAGACAGTTAAAATTTCCCCTAATTTATTTTCAGCAAATACATAGGATACACATGGTAACATTATAGGAGTAGTCCTGGAATACCTGGGATGGGTGAAACATGAAAAAGAAAGTACACCTGAACAGATGTATGTATAATCTTCACGTCAACAAATTATATTAAAAGATTGTATTCATCAGAAATCAACAGAAATGCATTTTCACATTATGGGAAAAAAAGAACACACCTACCTTCAATTGCTGGTTTGGCCCCCAATGGCTGAAAAAACTTTCAGTTTCAGGAGGAAGGATATGTTGCCCACTTTTCTTTACAGTAATCCTTCAGCGGTCATGTTAGAGGGCTTTCTTACATGCACTTCAAGCCGCTACACAGTGATTCGATAGGATTGAGATCTGGGCATTATTCTGTATCTTTTGTTTTTACCCAGTTGTTGTCTGACAAATGCTAATATTATGAGAATAGATGATTGTTCCTTCCTGACCTCCAGTGTAGGTGTGAGTTGGTTCTGTTTCTGTTTGTTTCCTCATGCAATTTGACATTCATTGTGACAACAGGGGCCTCTTTATGCCTACATGTTGCTCTGGGGTTCCTAGAGACTTCCATGTCCTGTGTACCAGGTATCAGGCTTCTGAGGTTCATGAGGCATCACTGGAAGCAAGACAGATGATCAACGATCCTGTGGCCAAAGTGGAGGAACAAGCACTTGCAGAGGAGGTTGGGTCCTTATGCTTCTTGATTTGCTGTGTCGTGGGAGATACTGACAATGACAAACAAGGTGAACAAAATCCTCCAATCTGCTTCAATCCAGTTGGATATTGTTGTGAATTTAAATGCATAGGGATCCCTCAATACCTACCGGAAAACTGGATTCCATGAGGCCCAGACAGTAGCCTAAAGCATTTGTGAAGAAATGAATGTGGAGGCTGTTCTGAAAGAGAAGAGGCTGAGAAACAGCAGAAGTCATTTTAAGGATGAGGCTCCTGGTGAGCCAGGGACTGATGCACTGAAAGACCATCAAGTCAACTACTTCAACATTGTGGTTGACTCTGCTGTGAAATCCATGTATGAAAGATTTGAAACACTCAGCCAGATGAACGCCAAATATGAAGTACTGCTGAACTTTAGCACTGCATCTCAGATGTCTAGGGACTCTAAAGGCTCTTTAACATCAGTGGAATGGATCTGGCACACGCGATTTGGCCTTGACCTGATCTGCCATTGATCTGCTTTCCTTTCTCTGTAAGAAACACCTGGAGGAACGGTGTCCTCACCTTCAGATTGCCTTAAGAATTGCAGTCACCCCACCAGTAACAGTAGCATCGGCAAAGAGCATTTCAAAATTAAAGCTCATCAAAAACTTCACAAGGTCTTCCATGCCACAGGAACATTTGAGTGGTCTGGGCATAATGGAAATAAATCACGATGAATTTGGCAAACGTATCTTATGATGACATCATTGATGATTTTGCCCCAAGAATGTGCAGAACATTTTAATTCAAACATTCAAATGTTTACACATTCAGTAACATTTAATGATATGGCAGCTGTGCATTTGTGTAAAAAGCTGCTGAACTATGTGACATACTTTCTCGGTTTCTTCCAGACAGCCCAGGTAGACTGGTGCACATGCTGATGCCGGAAATGCCCAGACTGTGGAGGAAACCAAAGTCAATCTCACAGCGGCAGCCAGGTTCTATAGTCTCATGTTTACATTGCAGAGACAAAGCTAATTGTTTAACATTGTATGGACTGGACTAATCACCAGGCAGCAAAGCCAAAGCTCAGTGTTGAATATTATTCTTTTTAGATTATTATGTTTTCTTATTATTTCTGTTCATTTGAAGATTCTATAGAACATATTCAATGAAATTAATGGTTTGCTTACACAAATTCTGTTCTGTATAGGTTTACTTGTTCTTATACCAACAGACGGAGCAAACTGTTTAAAACGAGTAAGGATTGTAAGGGGAGCACTGGGTTGGCTGGTGTGTCTGTGTGGCAACCGCAAATGGTTTACATGTTCATGGGTCAGGTAGGAGGGCCCTGTAGCAGAATTTTGCTCCATGCCCCAGGGAGGTCAGGACCGGCTCGGTGGACCTGATTCATATTTAATATGATGGTAATGTGAAATAAAATGGTCAATGGGTGACCTAAACTTTTTTTGCATGAGGAAATTGCATTTATGTTAATTATCAAAAATGTGTTATTTGTTAAATTGGGTTACCTTTACCATTGAACGTGCTTTGAATCAAGCTCAAATATTCATGTGTCTAAATAAAAAAATGCTTTAAATTACTTTTCGAGTGGTGTGCTGACATTTTCACTTGACTGTAAGTTATATAATTTCAGAGACTGTTAAACTTTCTCAAGGCAATTACAGAGAAACAGATTACCAATTCAGTAGACACAGAAAATACTTGGGTGTTTTCAAATGTATGTTCTGTTGCACATTTTCTTGACTATAGGTAGAAATGTACTTAATCTGTGCAATGTAAACCAGCAGATCAAACAATGTGATCATACACTTGACAATGTACATGACATGAGTTTTATGATGTGGAAATGTGAAGCAGTCATTTGGAATTACAGGTTTTTGTTTGACATCAAAGCGTCTTTAGAAATGCATGGAATCCCATTAACTGGCACCATTTCCATCTGGTCGACAACCAAACATTTGTGAAATTTAACCAATTAGCCAGAATAATGGAGGTAAATTAAATCCAGAATGTCTGTCAGCAAAGAGCCTGATAAAGAATGTAACTGTACTGAATTCCAATCTAGCTACTTATCAGCACCCAAATCTGCCATTTTAAACCCATCTACCTGTACGAGTATAAATGACTACTAAACATGCCAAAATGTATGCTGAATAGAAAGAGCCTTCATCAAAGGTTGAAAATCTCTGTGAAAGCAGTCCACTTAGTCACAGTAGCTTTGAGTCACAGATGAAGCCAACAACAGCTACACTTTGAACTCGGCAGACAGAGTTGAGGATCTATGTTTTCGTCCTTCTTGGTGGCGTGTTGCTATGGAGAGGGTGTAAGTCCCCAGAGTGACATATAACCCTTATTACTGCCAATCTCCACCCACCTGTGCTTCAAACGATGTCAGAAGATAACCTGCCATCCGTCACTACAGAGCACAGACATGATCAAAAGCCAAACATGCACAAGGAGGAGAAAGGAATGGGGAGTTATGTGCATGAGTCTGGAATTTTCCTTACATGCAAAGGTATGCACAAAACATCTCAAGATAGGGGAGGGGAATCTACCCTCTATACATGTTTTGTCTTTCGAATGTGATTAACAGAAAGACTAGCTAACAACATAATCCATTAATGAAGGAATGGTTAATTATTTTACATAATTCCCTCTTCCCCTATCAATGAACCTAATAGGGTTTGAATATTCAAAGGTTCCTTTGCTGAGCTGAGGGAATCCCTGCAAATAAATGATTTGCAATGTACTCTGGCCTACAGCACAGTTGATTCCTTTGATACTAGGTGTACACATATTTATTTATTTTTACACCACAATTAACTAAATCATCTCTTGTTTCAACAGATGTATCAAAACCCTGCATTTATTTTATTCAGTTCTATTAAGCCTTTGTCCTAGCTCGTTTGTGAGATCCGGTTATAAACTTCTTCTGTGTACTGACCAGTATGTCTCCCGTTATCAGTCTTCTACCCTTCTGCCTTAGTCTAGCCTCTGTTGTTATTCAGCCCTAGTCTAGCCTCTGTTGTTATTCAGCCCTAGTCTAGCCCCTGTTGTTATTCAGCCCTAGTCTAGCCCCTGTTGTTATTCAGCCCTAGTCTAGCCCCTGTTGTTATTCAGCCCTAGTCTAGCCCCTGTTGTTATTCAGCCCCAGTCTTGCCCTGTGTTATTCAGCCCTAGTCTAGCCCCTTTGGTTATTCAGACCTAGTCTAGCCCCTGTGGTTATTCAACCCTAGTTTAGCCCATGTCGTTATTTAGCTTTAGTTTAGCTCATGTCGTTATAATGCCCTAGTCTAGCCCCTGTTGTTATAATGCCCTAGTCTAGCCCCTGTTGTTATTATGCCCTAGTCTAGCCCCTGTTGTTATTATGCCCTAGTCCAGCCCCTGCTGCAATCTGCTTGTAAATAAACAACGTTGTCTCCCTCAGTATTCTTTACAATTTGTCCTAGAATAATTTAATGTTTAGACAACATTAACGCAAGACTCCACTTTCAATTTGTGAATAAAAAAGAAAAACTATTAAAATACCAATGCTTCAATTTTACAAATGAAACCAGCCTAAATGACTCACCTACTTTCTCTTTCCTACACAACCCCCACCTGCCAACTGCAAGACATCCACCCACCCACCCTCCCTCCAGCCAGCACAACCCTCCCCAGATCACAATCTTGTTGCAACAGAATCCCACAGACAAGCTGTTTATTTGCAAGATGGCCCTTTCCCGCATGAGCTAAAATATTTGAGTTTTTGTTATGGCTGTGTTAGTGCCATTTACGCAGAACTATTGAAACTATCAACAAACATACTTTAAGTGGCAACGTGCAGGTGTCAACACAGGATGAGACTGTACTTGAGTAAGAAACCTGGATATAAAGTGTCACGTTCCGGGCCTAGTCCTTTGAGTTCTAGTCAGCATTCCCTGAGTGTTTATTCCCTCCCCGTCCTGCGTTTCAGTTTTTGCCTGTTCCTTGTTTTCTCCATCTACACTCCACGGCCCGCGTTTGGCTCCTTTCCCCCACACGTTACCTGCCAGTCAGTCCTGACATAACACAAGGTTTGTATTAGAATCAGTATAACTACAGTTAATTAATTCAACAAAGGATCTGATTAGAATGCGAACGTTTCCATGTTTATTTGTAATACCTTTTATTCGTACCGGTCCCCTGTGGGTGTCAAACCCAGTGACCTGGCATGGCAAGGGCCATGCTCTTTCAAGTAAGTTAAATCCTACCTTGCAGTCTAACACATTTGTTTTGTTTCTGGACCAGCAATATATCTATACGTAACAAGAAAAGAACATATCTGGTATCTGGAGATATCAGCATCACTGTCCTATAACTTAACATCATTTATTGATTTTTAATCAAACAGACACAAGTTATTCCCTTTGTGACTCCTGTTACGAAATGTATAGAAAACTGTCTTCAGGGATCAACTTCAAGCATACATTTATGAACTGTCCCTTTAAATCCAACAGACACAAGCTCTGCGTTTCATAGCAATGCAGGGCTAAGAAAAATACAAACTGTGCTATATGATTAATATGTACATTATGAACTAAATAACCACAGGTGCTATTATTTCAATTATTAACATTCATGAATCTTACAAAAATGGAAATATCCATGGGCCTATCCATTATTTGATCCAACAGTAAGTGTATAAGCCAGTTTATTTATGTTGTGGCTATGTGGCTGTAAACAGTAGTCTTTGTACAAAAGGCACCTCGTCCCTCTCACTATATACTAGGAAAGTTATGTTATCGGCACAGTGCTCAGATTTCTTAGACTATGATGGATCTGACCATGTGAAACATTTGAGCCAGCAATAACCGGCAATGCAGAACAGTCAGGACTTTTTTCCTTTGATTTCAATCACCTATGTCAGCAACCCATGGTCGAAGCACATGGAGTTCTGTGCAGAGACAAAGTAACACATTAAAATTGTCCATAAAGGGACCAAATACAAAATGTAATAAGTATACTTACTGCAACAAAATACATTTCCTCGAATAAATTGAAGATTTCTACTCTGCAATATATTGTAATGTACTGTAATGCCAAGAATATTTGTTCTTGTTGATTACATTTATCAATCTATATTACCTATATAGCATTAATCTATTAAAATACTACAGTATTTCCATATTTTTTCTTAATGGGGTGTTTTGTCAGGTATGGTTCTTTAACCGTACAGTACTTAAGTCAGGTTAGGTTTAGCTCACATTAAACTTCAGACTTTTATTTACATATTAAAGTCTGCTGTTTTTGATTGGGTGTACTTGTTACACATATTCTGTGTCAATTATGTACAAAAAATCTGTATATTTATTGAAGTCAATGGTTTTTATTTTTACTGGAGAACAAAGGCCCCAGACAGCTACTCTTTAGTGTTACCCAATGAATTGAATGACATTTTCTGAAAAAGTCCCATTAAGTAAACTAGAGCCAATTTTTGTTTAGAGAAGGGACATGGTTAAATAGGTAAACTGTTATTACAAAACATTGAAAACCAACACAAGAGATTCATCAACCACATCCCCTTAAATTTTAATTGATAGAAAACAATGTTGTTTGAATAAAAAAAAAATGCATGCTAATCAATTAAAATGATCAGTGAATCACATGACAAAGTTTCAACTGTAAAGAACAGTAAAGGATTGTTGGACACATCTCTGTGGAAGACTGCAAAAGCTACTATTTGTATGGGAAGTTTTTAGTACATGCTGCTACAAAAGCAGCTGGGATTCGGAAAGAAAATGTAGTTTATTTTGAGAAAGCTACTTTTCTGGTGAATGCCTACAAATAAGCAATTCTTTCACAATATCCACCCAGTAACTAAGTCATCCACGTGCATTGACTGCATTTACATGAATGTTGAAGAAAGCAGAATCCACACACAGTAGATGTATATGTAATATTGAGGCTAAATATTTTAAAACTAATAACTTGACTGGGCCTAAAATCAATATTAAATGTTTATAGAAAGGTATGTATAATGCATCATGTATGAAGTAAAAACACTTTTTTTAGCAACCTGTAGCTACATTCAAAGAATTTATAAAATTGCTTCCTTCAATCACACGGATGTGGCCTTTAAAAAGCAGAATGTTAGAAGTGCCAATTATACCCTGATGAAGACAGCTTGTCTGTCAAATCGAACTGAGCACATCGATTTAAATGTCATCTAGCTTGAATAAGAATTCAATGTCAGAAACGCCAGTATTATTGTAAAGCTCCAACTTTTTAACTTTGGACTGGGAGGCCATGATCACTTGTTTCCACTAACACTATCAAAGCCAGAGTTAAATGCTAGGCAGAAGAATCGTTTTTTAGAGTAACCAGACACAGTTGCTGCACAAATTGGGGCATGAAACCAACCCTCCAGACAAAGGATTGGTGAATGCAGTGTTAGTCACATGACATACGTTGTTGAAAGCCTTCTTCAAAGCACCAGCAGTGTTTTGGAAAAATTTGCTGAACTCTAACAGCTACAGCAATAATGCCCAAAAGGGTAAGTATACATTTCTATGGTGTTTGTTTAACACACAATTAAAGGTTTGGAAATTGAGTTCTGGGTTGATATTATGTGATCCCTCTTCTACCTTATTCATGGAGAAATAGTAACATGTATAGAAATGGTGATTTCATAACTATTTCATTAAGAAACGTTTATACTTATTGGTGTGATATATGATTTGAGATCAGACAATCTTTCTGCTGAAATTGAAATAATCTTTTATTTGTGGATTTCTCAAACAACAGAGATTCTGGGTAGAGTGGACTAGTTTTAGTGCCATATTACAGCCATGATTGATTATTGCAAAAATAGATAAAAGGCATGAAACATGTGCACTTTAGAACTAGTTACACATTCCTATAGTTTGATAACAAACAGTGTGACTTTCCGTTCATTGCAAATGAGAGGGAAAAGTCGTAGAATGATATGCTTTAAAAGGCATGATTGTAGAGTATATTCGGGTAATGATGTGTAAAGAGCATGTCCTCGTTGTGTATTGTACTGAATGACAGACCAAGGAAACTTTTCTTGTTAGTACAGGTTAATTAGTGTGTGATTAAACAGGTTAACATTTGCAAAGCCACATGGCCAGACCAACTACCTGGGAAATGTTTTGTGTGGCCATGGGTCACATAACTTCATGGGTCTTGGACACTGTGCCCATAATTCAACTCGCAAACCACCCCAAACAAATCTACAGATGACGCAATCTTGATCGCAATCCAAACTGCCTATTGACCATCTGTCTCAAGAGGAATGCTCAGGTGAGCATTCTGCTGTTGGACTACAGCTCAGCATTCAACACTACAATAGCTTTCAAGCTCTTAGCTTAGCTCAGTATACTGGGGCTGAACACCTCTCATCGCACATCCTGCCTGAAGGGACTCTTACAAGTGATGACAGTAGGCAACATATCCACCACACTCACCCGGAACACAGGGGCCCTTGGTGCCTTTCTACACTTCTTGCTCAGCCATGTCTGTCAAAACTATCATCAAGTTGGCTGATGACCGTATGTTGGTAGGCCTGACCCCTAAAGAGACAGAGACTGGCTATGGGGAGGGGGTCATAAATTCGGTGCCAGGACAACAATCTCAACATCAGCAAGAGGATGGTGCAATGGGAGCAATACAGAAAAAGGAGAATGCCCATATCAACAAGACTGGAGTGGAATGGGTAAAGAAGTCCCAAAATCTGACCCAAGCTACTGCATTACCCATAGCCATAGAAATGTTATACCTACTGCACCATTGAGAGAATTTTGGCAGATTGCATCACCACTTGATATGATGAGGAAGGCACAAGGCACTTAGTCTGTTGAGACAATGCCTGCTCCCCTCGTCCATTTTTCAAGTACTAAGAGATACCTTTGTCCCCTGGGCCTAGCTACCTGTCATCCAGCACAATGAAACTAGTTTACAAATAGTTTACAAACAGTGGGAACATTGACATGAAACAAAATTAATTTAAAGCTGCATTCTAGCTGTCACAGACAGAATTCCTCGTGCTCCTCGTTAATTTTTTTACTAGCTGAAAACATGCCTATATGACCTGCAATTTGTGTGTTCCCAACATTCTTCAGAGACATATAAATTAATTACTTTATGGAAAGCTGATATTCAGAATTAAAAGAGATAATGGTGGAATTTACAATGTAAGTAGTCATCATCTGTAATTGTTTTTGTGAAAATAAAGGACAATTCTTTGTTACATTATTTTTACATTTCAGCATGACCCCCCCCCACCTAATTAGCAACACAAGATCGCTGAGCAATTTTGTTATGTAATTTGTGTAGGCAGGTGAAACTGCAATGTAGACATTTAAATGAAATGTAACTATGGTAAAGTTTATTAGCAACTATATGTAGTAACCCTAAAACGTAATGAGTTTGATAAGACATTTTGGGTGCCTAATGGTTTTATTCAGTTGATTCTGTGTTGCGATTGGCATACATGGCACACGTGCAATAGCACAGTCATGATTTAAAAAATATGAAAGGAATGTTTGTCTATAGGATTCAATGCAATCCAGGATTTCCAATGTATTCAATATACCACCGCACTTGGAAAACAATACCAAACCTCCACAGCAATAAATAAATGAATTCTTGACATAAACTTGTTGTCAGGCACATGATTTTTATTTTCTAGGTATAGAACATATGTCTTAAGACTATTGAGCACCTTATTGTATTTATGTGCAACACAGAGCACACTATCCTTGTAATCGAAACCACACAATGAATCCAGCATATTCTATGCCGTTCAGCCGCGAGAGCATCTTTAGTGTGTTTGCTCTTCAGCAGCAGAGAGGGAGAGAAAGCGCACAGCAACAACATGTGCTAGTGGATCATTGATTTACTTCCATCCAGAATACATATCACCTGAAAATCTCCCGTAATTTCTATAGCAAATTTCATAAACAGGAAAATTACCCATCTTACACCTTCCTCCAAGAACAATGGTTAAGGACATAATCTAAGGTTTCCCTTTGGTAGGATGTTTTGTTGCCATAACGGAGACAATAAAAAGTGCAGCTAAGCCGGTCAGGCGGAATAGTGACGTGAGGGGTCTAGGCAACCCCCCCAGAAACACAGGCCACAGGAAAACAAGCACAATGGGCAAGGCTGCCAGGGCATCCATCCCCCAAGCACCAAAGGTGTCCAGCCCTGGAATGGTGACAGAAAAGGAGCACAAAACAGGTGTGTGTGTAGTTCACCCCCTTGGTGAATTACACACATACATACCGAGTGGCAGGACCTGACCCCCACCAGCTATAGACATGCCCCCTGGCAAACCAGGGGAAGTGACCGGAACCCCCCCGGTTTGTTCCAGACAATGCGTCTGCACAACCGTGCAGATGCTGCTTGTCCGTGAACTCAAAGGGTAATGAGCACCAACAGAGATTGCCACAAGAAAGACCAACAGCAAGGGTGAAAAAATAATGGGCCAGCCTCATAACACTGGCAGGAATGCAAGCACATTGGTGGAACACCCACGCCCCGTCAGCAAAGCCCAAAAACACAGTTACTGGACCACCCAAAAGGAAGGCCAAGGAGCCCAAAAAACCTCAGTCACAGCACAGATGCTCAGGAGGGAGCGTGCTATGGGGCGAGACCATACCCTCACATTTGGAACAAAAACAGACGATTGCTGTGTAGGGACAGAAATGGGCGTTCCAGCCACCAGGAGGACAAACTGGGGCCAAGCGTTACCCAAGATCAACAGACGCAAAGGGATGCAGGCATGACAATTGGAGGCCTGGAGATGCCGCAATTGGGAGTCAAACAAGCACATGGGCCTCGCTCAAGACAGGACATGACACAAGAGAGAAGCCCACATAGAGCCAACTCTCAGAGCTGTGGCCGCAGAAGTTGGCTATATGCACAAGACACAAAGTCACGCTGAATCAGCAGATGCCAATAAGCATCGTTGAGCAGACAGACACACTCCAGGAACCCCAGCCCCCTGGGCCACTGGAGAACCGCCAGAAGCAGGGACCATTTCTCCTTGCACACCCAGCCCAGTGTGATCCAAACGTTAAAGAGAGTCCTTTGCCACTAGAGCGCAAAAGCGGCCCCCGTCCCTACAGGAGCACACACGTCTCCCATGAATAAGGGTTGTGTTTCCTTGCAAGCAAAAAAGATCAATGCATGCCCAGTCAAATCTCTCCAAGATCTACACAACAAAAAAAGAAAGAGAAAAAAAGCCACCATTCCAAATGGAAGGGGGCCCCTCCTCAAGAGGAGATCAGAGCCTAAGTTAAGAAAGATAAACAGCACACAGAGACAGGCGGCAAGTGCTCCAACCCACAAAGAGCATCAACAGAAAGGCGGATTGCGTCCCACCATGACTGCCGACAGACACCGCTATCCTGTCAACGCACTGAACCTGAGACGCTGGCCCTACAAGAAGCATTGGTCTGCTCGCGGGTCAGAAAGACAGCCCAATGCTCCAGGTAAACAAGGCGGAGTGCGCTCTGCTCCATCGCCAAAACCCCCACCATAGACACAATGCTCCCCCACTCAATAAGGAAGGCTTCTGTGAGAAACAAGCACACAAGAAACTCAAAGAAGGCCCACATCAGGAAAAACTGCATGGGCCAGCACCTCATGCTGAAATGAGGACATTTAGAGAAGGTGGCGTGATGGGTTTAAGCAAACAGTCAGCAGCAGAGCTGAATCAACAATGGTCTGAGAGTGACGACAGACACCAGGGGAGCCATAATCACAGGAGACAAAGGTAGGCACAAAGCGCATTAAGACTCCATAACTAAATGGAACAATGACTGGACAAGAACGATCGGCCGAGAACTAAAGTCAAATCAACCCACAAAATGTAACCAATAGGGATGGAGTCAGGAACCTCAACACCAGAGTCACCCTCAGTGAATGAGTGAGAGACAGAGAGTAGCAGGCACCTCCCTCTGCAAGATTGACTCCACCACAACCAGCCAAACAACCCACGTTCAAACGGAGCTAAGCACCCCCAATCACCTTGGAAATGAAAAAAAATGATGTCATGCGTTGGGAAAAGCAACAAATAGTAGCAAACGTCATCCAAACCAATGAAAACCAAATCAGTGGGCTGAACTGAATGCACCTATGCCAGAATAACTAGGTGCTATCCCTCGATCGCAAGTAAAATAAATAAAAGTCCAGGGGAGACACTGAAACATGCGATGGCAATCACAAATCCCCTGCAGAAACAAACAACAGCCTGCCAACTCCTGGGGCAGCAACAGGCGCCTCAAACCACGTTACCAACAACCAGGACAGCCTGGTACAGCAGAATGCCAGTGGAGGAATGGGATCGGCAGTAAGCAGACTGGGCATAGACAAAGAACAGCAACTTGCCCAGGCAGCAGCCAGCAACATAAAAACAGCAAAGACAGCTCACAGGCACAAGGCAATGCATCAGCAAAACAAGGAGAGGCTGCTCTGCCAATCCATGGAACTGCATACAACAAGTGACCGGTAGACACCAGAGGGAGAAGATTGCAAAACAATCCCACAACTGGTCGAGCTTGGAACAAACCAGTGGGGCTAGCCAAGAGAATCCATTAGATCCACACCCGAGGAAACCACCGGGGCCAGACACAAAAATTGCACAGGGCTTGCAACAGCCACTGAACCTCCGCCCCAACCGGAGAAGCCTGCATTGATTCAATTAGATTCAACTTTATTGTCACTGAACAGTACAAGTACAGAACAACGAAATGCAGTTAGCATCCAGAACCAGAAGTGCAAAAAAGAGCAGTGCAAAAATGTTGTGAAGGGCGGTGTGCAAATGGCATGGTTAAGTAAAGAGCAATAAGCAATGTACGAAGTACGGATGTGCAGCTAGCAGGACCAGACCACCACCATTGGTAACTAATGTAAGCCCAGCCCAACCACTATCCCCCGCCGCAAGTACGGATGTGCAGCTAGCAGGACCAGACCACCACCATTGGTAACTAATGTAAGCCCAGCCCAACCACTATCCCCCGCCGCAAGTACGGATGTGCAGCTAGCAGGACCAGACCACCACCATTGGTAACTAATGT
>JACXGK010010807.1:0-17250 GCA_016801125.1 Novumbra hubbsi
CCTTCTGGTTTTAACACTTGCAGTACCGCTACCCTTCTGGTTTTAACACTTGCAGTACAGCTACCCTTCTGGTTTTAACACTTGCAGTACAGCTACCCTTCTGGTTTTAACACTTGGAGTACAGCTACCCTTCTGGTTTTAACATTTGGAGTACAGCTACCCTTCTGCTTTTAACACTTGGAGTACAGCTACCCTTCTGGTTTTAACACTTGGAGTACAGCTACCCTTCTGTTTTTAACACTTGGAGTACAGCTACCCTTCTGGTTTTAACATTTGCAGTAGACACCAGATATTTTTTAAATGCTCCTATTAATTTCTCCCATAGTACTGTGACTCCCCTTATGATGGGGCCGAGTTACCTAT
Organism: Novumbra hubbsi; assembly: GCA_016801125.1. Classification (NCBI taxonomy): domain Eukaryota; kingdom Metazoa; phylum Chordata; class Actinopteri; order Esociformes; family Umbridae; genus Novumbra; species Novumbra hubbsi. The sequence goes on from JACXGK010010807.1 coordinate 364, forward strand.
TAATACGTCTATTAATGCTGTCTGACCATGGCTACACGTCTATTAATGCTGTCTGACCATGGCTACACGTCTATTAATGCTGTCTGACCATGGCTACACGTCTATTAATGCTGTCTGACCATGGTTACACGTCTATTAATGCTGTCTGACCATGCTTACACATACGCAAATGCTTTATCTTAGGTTGTACAGTCCAATAAGCACTCTGTATTTAATAGTCAATGTATTTACGCATTTTAATACATTCACTTTGGAATACTATTTTTAATCTATGATAAATATAATTTACAATTATTGAATACCATACCAATATTATTAATAATTTTGTAGCAGAAATGTGTAACGTGCTATTTGGGAGCCGTGTTCTTTCACTGTGCTAGTTGGGAGCAGTGTTCTGTCACTGTGCTAGTTGGGAGTAGATGCCATTGTGAATGTATATGTTGGAGATCGCTTACATGTTCTCATTAGGTTCCTCTAGATAGCAGTGCTGAGTTCTTTTTCAGTACCTGTTTGTGGTATGTGAGGCAGCTGAAACAGGCCACATTGTTGTGCTGAACACAGAGTAAACATCCACTGGAAATGACTGGTCAGATTTACACTATATGTATTTATATCTCTTATATACACTGCTCCAGAACTTTAAGGGAACAATTAAATCACACATCCGGTATTGATCCACTAAATATCCACTAAATATTTTTTTTATCAAAAACTTTAAATTGTGTAATTTTTGTAGAACCCAATTGCCTAAAACAGTCAATGAAAACTCAAAGCACCAACTGAATGAGGGATAGATTCAAAGGCACACCGAAAATCACAGTAAACAATCAAAATCCCAGGCTGTTCCAACTTTGTGAATTCCAAACTGCAACTCATAATGTGACTCAGTCGTGTTAATGGCCCCCACATGCCTGTATGCTCTCCCAACAATGTCTGGGCATGTTCCTGATGAGCCTGGGGGTAGTGTCCTGGGGGATCTCTTCCCAGACCTGGATCAGGGCACCAGTGAGCTCCGGGATAGTCTGTGGCGCTACTTGGCAGCGGACCCAGGGTCCACTTCACCAGCATAAGGTCTGACGATGGGTTTGAGGATTTCTTCCCAGTAGCTAACAGCAGTCAGGGTACTGTGGGCCAGCATGTGGACATCTTTGTGACCCTTCAAGGATATGTCTCCCCAGACCACCACTGACCCACCAGAAAAGATGTTGCAGGCAGCATAACTTTCACCAAGCCGTCTCCAGACTCTTTCAAGTCTGTCACATGCTCAGTGTGAACCTGCTCTCGTCTGAGAAGAGAACGCGGCACCAGTGGTGGACCTGACAATTCTGGTGATCGCAATCGAGCTGCAAGGTGCTCGGCTGTGGGCACAGATCCCACTAGGAGGCTGCTGGGCCCTCATGCCTCCCTCATGGAGTCTGTTTCTGTTTGGTCAGAGACATGCACCAGTGGCCCGCTGGAGGTCATTTGTAGTGTTCCTCCTGTTCCTCCTCGCACAAAAGAGCAAATACCGCTCCGGCTGCTGGGTTGATCCCCTTCTATGGACCTGTCCTGCTCTCCTTGTGTGACAGCTTGTCTCCTGGTGGCTCCTCCATGCTCTTGAGACTGTACTGAGACACAGCAAACCTTCTTGCAACATTCCCTCTGTATACAAAAATATTATACAACCAATACAAATACTACCAACCTTCCTTTGGTATAGGTTCACCTGCATACAACCTAAGATAATCATTTGGTGACATTTCAGGAAGAATATCTAGTAGTTCTAGTAGTGTTTTTTATTAAGAAGCTGACTGACCCCAAAATAATAATTAAGTATCTGCACAAACAATACTGCTTTCAAAGTCGGATTAATTTGAGCATATGTCAGAAAAACATTTATGGTATAACAAAAGCCATTTGGCAGAAAAACCCAGCACCACGTTTGGAGGAGAGAAATACTGCATACCAACACGAATACACCATCCTAACAGTTCATACAAGATCTCCCCAAACAATCACAGTTCTGTTAGGATAAGGGTCCAAAACATCTCGTAACCATTGTTAAGTCTGATCAGACACTACAGAAAACTTTCCCTGTATTAATGTAATGATTCATTGGAGAAGTCATGCAAAGCAACGCAAATATCTTGGCATTGGATTCAGCTCCGCTGTGGGACGTAACAGTCATCACAGATATTACCAATAATAACATCACTGTGATCGTTTTAATAGCAATCACCATAGGCAATGTGCAAAGCATACAGTACCGATCCCTCACAGAAGAAAACAGAACAAAACCGGTGGAGGCAGGGATGTGGTGGGTGGATTTGCACCCGCATGCTAGTACGACCATCAGCATATCAGTCTGAGTGAGTAACCTGGAATTTAAATAGACTGATAGAAAATCTGATATTGTGATAGAAGCGAACCGACGTCAGCCGACGTCTCGTTCGCAATTTCCAGTTCATCAAATTTCTTTTCCCCGCCTATGCTCTTGGTTTGCTCAATAAAAACATTAAAAGCACACATGTCGCATGATATTTGTTAAATTAAACTAGGTTTATCTGCTGTTATGTTTATATTTTACACATACGCAAATGCTTTATCTTAGGTTGTACAGTCCAATAAGTACTCTGTATTTAATAGTCAATGTAATTACGCATTTTAATACATTCACTTTGGAATACTATTTTTAGTCTATGATAAATATAATTTACCATACCAATATTATTAATAATTTTGTAGCAGAAATGTGTGACGTTTCAAATGTTTTTATCCATTTCCATTACTTTTTATTGGTGACTTTTATTCTGAAAGCGAAAAATAATAGTAATTTTTTTAATTACAACTTCCCTTGAAGAACTAAACTCAACACCGTTCGGAAAATAGGAACTTGATCTCTTGCGAACTGTTTTGTAACAGAATCGGAATGAATTCCGATTACGTGGTGTCATTTAATTTCGTTTATTTCATTTCCCGCTATTTTTACACAGCTATAAAGTCAGTTTTGCAATTGCATAAGTGGTTTGAAGATTTTATCTTCAATTTCCGGTTAGGACATTTTTCGTATAGCATATGGGGACTTATTTATAACTGTTTTAGTCTTCTTACTTAAGTTGCCTGAGAAAGAGCGCACGCGCAAAGGTGCGTTGACGTAGCAACGTGTATATTAAAATGAGAGGTGAGTGCTTAAGAATGTTTGTAATAAAATCGGTAATCCAGGTTATTTTATGTTGTACATGAATTCATTATTTTTTGTAATAGTATTTCTAGTGTGCATCTGGGCGTTTATCCTGCTACTAAGGTTACCAATATGTGTTGGGGAAGAAGTAGAAAAAGACCCCTCTACCTATTTTGGTAAGTTTTTAAACATTGTTTTTACATCCTACATTTTAGTGTATGTTGTTATTAAGAAGGCACAGTAAATTGAATTGCTCGTCTAATTAACCTAAGCAATGTTGACTCTTCCTGGGTCCAACATTCCACATAAAAAAGACGCAAAAAAGTTACCAACCTCATTGACACAGATTCTGAGAGACATTACAAGACATTACCAAGTTAAAAGAACATGACCTCTAGATTTGTGGATCTGGGTCGTTTATTGTGATTATCGGAGTATAGAAACCGTCGCGACACAACCGAGAAAGTTTGGGAAATGTAATATAATGTAGTGTACTTTTTAGGACTTGATTAAGCATAATTTCATAATTCAAAATATACTTATCGTATTTTTTTTACCGGCTTTATAACCGCCTTTTTCATTTCGGAAGCCAGTTAAAATATCACCCTCCACGACTGATGCCTATCAAAATGCAACGTTTAGTAAATATGAAGCTGTGTTGTCGTTAGCGATTTTCGTATCTCTGAAACTTTTGTCCAAAATGTCATCATTTAGACTAATCAAAAAATAAAAACAGGCTCTTTATATTATATTGAATGTTTTTGCGTGCGTTGTCTTATTTTTTTCCGTCAAAATTCTTCAAAAAATCAGTGTCTACCTAGTGTTCTAAAGTATTTGCTTTTAAATAATATAAAATCATTCCTTTAAACGGAACAAATAGTGCGATATTCTTGCGTGTTCCAGTCAAACCAAATTAAATCCAATTGAGTATCCATGCTTATGTGTTGAATGCAAATATTCCCTAAACAATCAGAAACTGAAGATGGCTCAGCATTAGTGTCTTTAGGTGGCAGAGTTCAGGCAGTCATTAAGTGAAAAGGATTTAAAACCAAGTACTAATAACTACCAGTCAAAAGTTGGTAAATACCCCCAAATTTATGTTGACAGTCTACACTTTTTTACCTATTACTTCATGTTTTATATCTAATATAATGTGCTGGAATACAGAGCCAAAACAACGTAAACCTATCTCAAACATTTCATCCACTCTCAAGTCCAGTTCACAATGATGTCTGGTGTTGCATTATAGTAGTAAATCCCACAGGCTTAGGATGATCACATTTCAAGACCTTGAAAGCACATTGCCAGACTGATTTGCTCAACCTGTGAGTACTTGCCAGGAATTACATGCTTGGAGTTGAGTAGATGTTGGCAGGTGATGTGTTCAACATGCTGACTCCCCACCCACCACATTGATTTGCTGTAACTAGGCAAGGCACATCCTGTAGAACAACCAGACAGGACATTGTCATGTTGAAGGCCCCAGGACCTTTCAGTATGAACAAACCAGGATTTTGAACTCCTGGCCACAAAAACAGTACTCAGGGGGGAGTGACTTGACTGCCCACCTACTTAAAATGCTCACTAGCTATACTGTCAGTCGAATGAGTTGACTATTAGCCCATTATAGGGACATGTTGCTTATCACAAAGCCACAGTTTCCTTTTAGCAGCAAGAGACTGAAAGAACTCTCTCTAAATGACATGACTGTTTGAAGGACTCGGAAGGTTAAACATTACTATTCATGAGGAAGGATCATCTGAATTACAGACACTCGTGCTTGCTCTCCGTTTAGGAACGGGAAATGCTTTTTAGAATGAAATTAATGGATGTGAGTCTGTGGGAAAGGGTAGGCAGACATAACATCAGGCCAAGGACGTGGGTGTTGGTGTCTGCTGGCGGCTGACATTTCTGGCAGAGAAGCGCTCAGATCCCAGCCTGTGGCCCATTCACCCCGACACATCCGATCCCAGCCTGTATCCCAGTCCCCCCCGACACATCCGATCCCAGCCTATGGCACAGTCACCCCGACACTTCCGATCCCAGCCTGTGGCACAGTCACCCCGACACTTCCGATCCCGGCCTGTGGCCCAGTCACCCCGACACTTCCGATCCCGGCCTGTGGCCCAGTCACCCCGACACTTCCGATCCCGGCCTGTGGCCCAGTCACCCCGACACTTTCTTCTTTCTTGGCTTGTGACATCATTATTATCTCTCAACATTAGGTCATTACAGTGAATGTTGCCGGGTGTGGAAGATCTGTGTAAAAATGTTATGTTGGGTGGAGGATGCACCTCGAGGTAGGATAATAACTCATAGTGGTTCTGGGATCCTCGCCAAATGTTGTCATATAATGTCAACTATACTGAGCAATGCATCAAGTCCCATCGGAGAGATTTACATTCCTATGCTTAGTCTGAGAGACCTGAAAACATCAAAGTGCATCGATATTGATGCGTTGGCAACCGTTATTTATTAGTAAAAATAACGTGGCAGAGAGGATAACGTGGCAGAGAGGATAACGTGGCATACCGTGGCTGAGAGGATAACGTGGCATAACGCGGCAGAGAGGATAACGTGGCATACCGTGTCAGAGAGGATAACGTGGCATAACGTGGCTGAGAGGATAACGTGGCATAACGCGGCAGAGAGGATAACGCGGCGGAGATGATAACGTGGCAGAAAGCCTGTAGAATCCAGTTTGATTCACTTGTTCATTTCTCCTTCCCAGGGAACCCCTGTTGCTCCTATCCCTGTCAGAACTGGGGCGTGTGCGTCCGGTTTGGAACGGACCAATATGTGTGTGACTGCACACGCACAGGCTTCTACGGACCGAACTGCACAACCCGTAAGTGACATGTTTTGCTTCTACATTCCTTAAATTAATTTCATATTTCTGTTCATGGTTTACCAAAATATTGCTACCCTATTCTCAAGCGTAGATGTACTTGTAATAAGTATGAAAAGAAAACATACAGACATAATATAACCAGGAAATAACATTTCCTAGTTGAAAAGGTGAATGTTTTACATAGAGCTGGGATTTCCGTTTACCAACCCACGGAGATGCAAATCTGTTTTCCAGTCTCAATCAGATATGAGGTGGTACATTACGCTAATTTAATACACTTTTATATTAATTTTAACTAGGGGGTGCCAGTAATTGTGGAGTGCACTGTATTACCTCATTTCAAAAGTGCTAAGATGGCAGTGGAGGAATGAAAAAATAATTATGTTTTTGCTTGTGGAACTAAAAGGGGTAAGTGCTCTCACTGGCAAGAAAAAATAACATCCAAAGTAAAAATAAAACGGGGAAAAAAATCTGTCATCAAGAAATCATTATTTTTAACAAGACCGCATGTGCCACAATTAATGGCACCCCAGAAATGAATATGAACAAAATGTATCTGAAGCATTTTGTCCATTTAGACTTTTTTTTTCTTTTAAAGTTGTTTAGGAACTTTCAAGCAGTAATCCATTACTTCCTGTTTCTGTGGGGCATAAATATGAGGTGACACAGAGGCCATATTCCCATCATACATCAACATAGGAAAGATAACAGGACCAATGAGGGAAAAGTGTGTTAAGTCAAAATGCCAACATGTACTGTAAGGGCAATTAAAAAGCAACTGAAACTCTTACAAACTTGCCGGAAAGAGGACCCAATGTTTTATTTTGCCCTGTAACACAGCGAGGAGAATGGTAAGAGAGGCATAAAATCCCCCAAAGATCACATGGATATTTAGAGGAGAATTACTTCTCCAACTACCATTAGACACCACCTCCTTGCCTACAAATTATTTTGAAGGCATTCCAGGAAAAAAAAGCTGTTCCTGCCATTATTTCCCAAAGGAAGCTAAACGCTACTGGAACTTTGACTGGAACCGAGGGCTATGGTCGGAGGACATTTAAAATGGAGATTTTTTGGCAATAAACACTCAAGGTGGGTTTGGCGTAAACCGAAGGATGGATGTAGTGAAAGTAATCTGTTCCTTGTTAAGGTACATGGCATCATGAACATTTGAAATCATTTAAAGGTTGGGTATTTAATACAAATGTAAACGATCAGATACTGCCTTTTAGGTTGAGCAAAGTAAGAATTGGGACTTCTCTTTCTCATAAGCAATGTGTGTTTCCTTTTCCTTTTTGCAAAGTTCTACATCGAATAAATGTCTCCTACTGTGGTCTCCTTATCTGTGTACTTGGATGTTGCAGTATCATAGTTTATCACCTCTCGTTTTCCCCTTACTGTAATTCTGGCTGGGCGGGTCCTTACAGAAAATGTTTGCTTTGGATTACGGTTGTTTTAAAGCTTTGTGGGTCACGTTTTATTTTCCCTGTGTGTAGCCTTGTTCTGGAATAGAGTGTATCTGCTGCTGAAGCCAAGTCCTGACGTAGTCCACTACATCCTCACACACTTCCAGTTTTTATGGAGTGTCATCAACCGGACTTTTCTACGGGACTGGCTCATGACTCTCGTGCTCACAGGTTAGTGGACTGACATTTGATTTCTGTACAGCACTTTAATAGTTGCTGTGTGGATGGGAAGGTATACGTGGATCCATAGTGGGGGTGTAATTGTTACAAATGCGCGAATACTCTTGAAATGGATTCTAGAATCGCGTGGTATACTGTTTCCACGGCTCAGGCCTGCGTATACGGTAGATGAGTTTGATTACATTCGCCTCATCCATCTTTGGTCTTGTTTACTGCAAGTAAATATTTTGATGTAACGCGTTTCCTGACATCATAATGATGAGTCTCCTTTTTGTTTACTAAACTTAAGAGGAACATATCATGATGATGCCAAAAGCTTGTGCTGTTGTCGTGAAAACCTAAATAAAGGAATGAAGCCGGTAGACTGTTTAGGAAGCCCAAAAGACAACGCTAATTCTCCATATCTGAGGCTTCCCATCCGGATCTCACTGCTTGAGCCGTCTCAGAAGCAAATCTGAGAAGGTGTCCCACATGATGTTGAAATGAATCACCTGACCCTTCTCATCTGAACCAGGCTTTAGACAAATGATGTCGGGTTTGATTATATTGGTTGTGAATAAAGGGGGTAATAAAAGGGAATAATTAAGAGCAATTACAAATCCTGAAATGCAGAAGCACATCACCTCAGCCTTTACTTCAGCTCCAATCACATGCTTCACTATGTGCTAACTGGATTTGGAGCATGGTCCCCAAACATCCTAAATGTATCTATTCAGACTTCTGGCCTGGGCTGCTGGACCATCCAGGGGCTTTCCCACCTCCCCCATTGTCAAGCAGTGAAGCAGAACAGAGATCTCCCCCTGGGGCGCCCCTGCCTAACGCATTCCCCTGGGCGGGGGAACTTGGTGGTGTGTTTTAAGTGACCAGGCGTGTTAAGGTAAAACCGCAGAGTGGAATGTGCTAGTTACAGAAGTTGAGTGAGGTGAGTGTACGGCAGTCTGCTTAAGGGCATTTACTTACTGAACTGGATCTGATTGGGAGCAATGGAGGGGGCAGGTCACTTCTGCACTGCTGGCGAACATGTAACATTATGCCCTGGGTGTTCAAGTCATCACTAGTGTGTACGGCACCTTGTTCCTTTGCCGACCATGTAACATTATACCCTGGATGTTCCAGTCATCACTAGTGTGTACGGCACCTTGTTCCTTTGCCGGCCCCAGCATGTGTCTGTCAGCAGGTATGTGGTTGTCATCGATCCACCAAATGGGTTTCATGAAGCGCTTCATCAGCAGTTCTCAAAGTGCATCTTCAGATACCAGGCTAAAGCTGCAGTGCTTGGCAGCACCGGGGCTCGGAATACCTCCCCACTAGGAAGGTTGGAACCTAGCAAGAAACTGTGTAGTCATGCGGTGCCAGATGGCCTGGCAGTTTCCCCTGGGGGTTTGCCATGCGGGGGCCTCTTTACGGGACTTCTTGGCCTAACATCGATTTCTGCATGGCAGCTCAGTTTCCCAGAAGATTGCTTTCTTTTACCAGAAGATTGTTTGATTTCCTTGTAATAGTTTGGAGTTATTACAGGATATGACCACTGGCTGGGGTTACTCTTTTAAGCAGTCAGCCGCAGTTGTTTCAAGATGGGTAGGCTATTGTAAGTTGCTTAAACCCCCTATGCAGTTTTCAATTGTATTTTATTGTTTTTGTAATTGAACTCACCATTGAAAGCATTGATGAGGTCAGACACTTATGTGGGACGAGAGGGCCTGGCTCACAATCTCTGTTCTAGTTTATCCCAAAGGTGTTTTGATAGGGTGGAGGTCGGAGCTCTGTGTAGCCAGTCAGGTTCTTCCACACCAAACTCATCCAACCAAGCCTTTATGGACCTTACTTTGAGCCCTGGGGCACAGTCATGCTAGAACAGAAAAGGGCCTTTTCCAAACAGTTCCCACAAAGTCGGAAGCATTATGCAGCGGAAATAAGAGACCTAGGCCAACGCCAGAAAAACACCATTGCATTTTCCCCCCTCCACCAAACTTTACAGTTGGCACAATCCAGTCAGGCAGGAAACATTCTCCATAATACCACTTACAGTTGATTGTGGAATATTTGAAGAGAATACATTTCACAAACTGAGTAATTGCAAGGGTGGCATTCTATTACAGTACCACTCTCAAATTCAGTGAGCTCTGAATTGCCCATTTTGTTTCCACAAATGTGTGTAAAGGCTGTATGGCTGCTTGCTTTTATACACCTGTGAGAATGTGACTGAATTAAACCCCTGAATTCAATGATTTAGGAGGTGTGGCCCATTACTTTTGTCAGTATAGTGTATTTAAATATCCCATTAAACTAGTAGGGGCTTAAAAAGCATTTTCTTTTTTTAAATCCTAATGAATAAAAACACCAAACCAGATTATAAGGAGATGATGCCTTCAAAGTAACGGTATACCGGACACATTCAAGCCCTTGGGTGCCAGGGTGCCAGGGTGCCAAGGTCTGTACAGTGCAGATCCAAAGCGTTGACCCGCAGCTGGTCCTCGTCCCTCCACGGGATGGGCTGACACTTTCAGTGCCACAAATGCTTAAAGCTGAAATATGTTTGGCATTAATAAAATGTACAGGGTGGTCTTGGAGGTTTCTACGTATTGTACTTTTATGTTCACTTACGTGTTGTTTTAGTTTTCTTGAAGGTGTCGGTGTGCAAAAGCTTGTTTTCTTGTATCTGTATAAATGACCCTTGGTAAGACGGTCTTAAACAACCTCATATTGTAGCCTAATGGGAACCACAGGGGCGAGCATGTCCTCATGAATGTTGTTCTCCCTCCCAGTGAGATCGAACCTTATTCCCAGTCCTCCAACATACAACTCCCATTATGGATACATCAGTTGGGAATCCTACTCCAATGTCTCTTACTACACCCGGGTTCTACCTCCGGTACCTGAAGACTGCCCCACCCCCATGGGAACCAAAGGTGAGAGGGTGATCAAAGTTCCTGTCAGAAAAAGTCAAGCACTGAGATTTCATTGAATCCCAATGGCAAAATGTTTCTTTCTTTCTCCAGGAAAATCTGTCCTCCCCGACCCAAAGCTGATAGTGGAGAAGTTCCTGCTCCGAAGGCAGTTTAGACCAGACCCACAGGGAACCAACCTGATGTTCGCATTCTTCGCACAGCACTTCACCCATCAGTTCTTCAAGACCAAAAATAGCATGGGTCTGGGCTTCACCAGTGCACTGGGGCACGGGGTGAGTCAGGAGGCACTACACACTATATTATGATAGTTAATGCATCATTCTGTAACCTAGGGGAGGATGGGTTGATGTATATATGGGTCAGTTTTGTGCCTGGCTAAAACATACCGTTGCGCACATGGCACAAGATTAGGTCCATATCTCTTGGCCATTCATTATGTCTCCCCGAAACCAATCTCTTATTTGTCTAATGTCATGTTAATTGCCTCATGCTATTGACTTGTAACCAGGTGGATGCCGGCCATATCTATGGAGACAATCTGGTGCGTCAGCTGAACCTGAGGCTACTGAAAGATGGGAAGATGAAATACCAGGCAAGTGTTGCGGAACGCCACTCTAGCTGTGAGAATGTTTGAACAGATCTACTCTGGAATGCTAAGATAAACATGGTACCGCTCTATGACTGACGTGAATTTATATCTGGTTGAAGTAAGTCATCTTGGTTCATGCTTTGTTATATCTATTATTTCTGTTGTGCAGACACAAGATAAAGTACAGAACCATATTGCCATTGTACAGCTAGGATATTGTTTTAGGGATAATCTTCAGTAAAATAAATTTGTTTTACATAACTGAGTGAAAGGAGGTGTTTCATACAATGTTGCATCACAGGAGTATTTTTGGAGACTTTTTGCTGGGAATGTTGAGCCTGCTTTCTGTTTCTAAAAATGAATTGTGTCATGTTTGTGGTTGTTATTGTGGCATCTGTGTTTCTCTGTGCTCAATCACACCTGTGGTGAATTGGTCTCCTTCATGGTTCCTACCTAATGGCAGGAACCATGCAAAATAGGATGGGGTTGATGAAAATGGCTTGACATTTTGTATACAAATATCGTATTTAGCGTCTTTCTGTAAAAAAAAATCTGTAAAATACTTTGTGAGAAGTCTACTTGACATCGTAATGCATCCTCTGGTTGGTGTTGCTGTGTCATTGTACCATACTTGCCAGCTATCCATAAAATGTTACTATAAATTGCTGCAATGTTTTACAGTTTGTGTTGGTTTTGTAGCCTAGGCAAAGTTGTTTACCAATCTGCGTAATGTTCTAGCTAACTATTTGACCCAAGCTCTTACCGCTAACGTTACATTAGATTCAACTTTATTGTATTTAAACGGTACAAGTACAGTAAAACGAACTGCAGTTTGCATCCATAATGCGCTGGGCGGTTTTCACCACCCGATGCAGGTACTTCTGTTTGGCCTTGGAGCACTCGTACTAACCTTGGGCACAGTCAGGATGCTCTTGAACGTGAAAAGTTTACCAGGATATTAGTAGATAGATATTAGTAGATAGATGGGCTTTCTTTATTTTCCTTAAAAAGTACAGGCGCGGTTGTGCCTTCTTGACCAGGATTAAGGTGTGGAAGGGCCTGGAGAGGTCCTCTGAGATGTGGACACCCAGGAATTTGAAGCTGGCCACACGTTCCACCGTGGTCCCATCAATGAGGACTGGGGCATGGATGCAGCCTTTAGAATTCCTGTAATCCACAATCAGTTCTTTGGTCTTCTTGGTGTTGAGGGCCAGGTTGTGGTCTGCGCACCAAGCCACAAGGTACTTGACCTTCTCTCTGTAGGCTGACTCATCTTTGTCACTGATTAGACCGATCACTGGTGTCGTCCGCAAACTTGACGATGGTGTTAGAGCTGTTGTACAGGGACACAGTAGTTGGTGAAGCAGGAGTACACGAGTGGGCCAAGCACACAGCCCTGTGGGACATCAGTGTTCAGGGTGGAGGAGGTGAGGTTGTCCAACCTGACAGACTGGGTTCTGTTGATTTTTAAAAAGTCCTGAGTCCAGTTACAAAGAGAGGGGCTGATTCCAAGGTCAGGGAGTTTGGTAACCAGCCTAGAGGGGATGACCGTGTTGAATGCTGAGCTGAAGTCTATGAACAGCATCCTCATGTGTTGGCTTTGTCCAGATGGGTCAGGGCAGAGTGGAGTTTTGTGATGATGGCATCCTTAGTAGACCTGAGGGCGATAGGCAAACTGATGTGGGTCCAGAGTTGGAGGGAAGCAGGACTTATGAGCCCGATCAGTCTTTAGAAGCACTTCATAATCATGGGGGTGAGTGCAACTGGTTGGAAGTCATTTAGGCTTGTTGCAGTCGACTGCTTGGGGACTGGCACAATGCTTGTGGTCTTGAAGCACGTGGGGACAACCGCTTGGGACAGTGACCGGTTGACGATGTCCATGAAGACCCCAGTCAGCTGCCAGGCACATGCTCTAAGCACACGCCCAGGAACACCATCAGGACCAACTGCCTTGCGTGCGTTCACCCTGCTAAGTGCAGAAGACATCCATGGTGAGCTTCAATTTAATGGCTGGGTCTTTGTTGTCCCTGTCGAAGCGGGCATAGGTGTTCAGCTCGTTTGTGATGGAGACATCAGTGGCTGAGGGGGTGGCGTGTTTAGGTCGGTAGTCAGTGATGGCTTGAATGTCCTGCCACATGTGTCGAGGGTCAAAATTGTTGTGAAAATGCTCCTCAATCCTCAGTTTGTGGGCGTGTTTGGCCATCTTGATGCCCCTTTTCAGGTTGGCCCTTGATGAGTTGTAGGCCTTCGTATCTCCGGATCTAAAAGCAGGATTGCGTTCCTTCAGCAGCAGAAGAACTTCTTTGTTTGCCACTTTTAGCCGTTGTTAAGTTTTTATTGGTTGCACAGGAAAATTATAAAAAAGCGTTTCGGTGTTGGACAACATATTAATGATTAACAATCAATTGATGAATTACTTAGAAACTAGATGATCTTCATAATGGAGCAACAGGTTGTCTAATGATTGAATGGTTTGCCATTGAGTCAGTATTGCTGGTCATTTAAAGAAAAATAATGAGATATATTAGTAGCACATAAAGGACCTGTAACCGTTGGGGGTCAGCCCTACAGAAGGAACCATTGGGACGGGCATAAAGGAACACAAGTGTTACATGTCTTTGTCTTTTCATATAGAGACTTGTTTTCATTAAAACATAATTCAACGTACAAGCTCAAGTGACGAGTTCAACAGCTTAATGAAAGATTTTAGGATTACTTAAATTATACAGTTTGATGACATTGGCTATAGCAAAGACTCTGGAGCTTAACAGAAGGCTGTAACTTGTCTTGACTAAGAGTACTGGAACAGGTGTAACAGGTGTAACCGCTAACAATGATAATATGTTTCATTTACTGTTATCTTGTTATTATTTAGAACAATCTCAAAGTGCATTAAATAGATGAAAATAAACATGTAAGGACAAGAGAAGCATGGTTATCAACAAAAAGCCTTCCTATGTAAATGTCTTTAGGCCTGTTTTAAATGAGTTCAAAGTCTGTATACAACTACACTCACAACTCCATCTGAATGGTATCTGATTGCTCTTTACCCATGGGACCCTTTGACAGTGACTAAGTCATGAAAGCCCACGGGGCTGATCTATAAATAAATAAATAAATACATAAATAATAAATAAACTTTTTTTGTTAGACCACAGTAGGTCACACTAAAGTGATCACACCAAACACTTTCTTCTGCATTTTCAACTTTGTTGTCACAAATAACGTTTCTTTAAAAAGCTGTTCCCGTGTTAGTTTTGGACCCTGTGCCTCAGCCAACACCTCACCAAGATGATGTATCAGTATATGTAAGCCACCTTGGTGATTCATACGATTAACCCTTTTTACTGGTCAAACTTCCAGGTAATAAAAGGGGAGGTTTACCCCCCAACGGTGGCCGAGGCGGCGGTGAATATGAACTATCCTCCCGGGCATCCGGTGGGGCAGAGCTTTGCCATCGGCCAGGAGGTGTTCGGCCTCCTCCCAGGCCTCACCATGTACGCCACCCTGTGGTTGAGGGAACACAACCGCGTGTGTGACGTCCTGAAGACCGAGCACCCCACCTGGGGGGACGAGCAGCTGTTCCAGACGGCCAGGCTCATTATCATAGGTAGGTATGTAACGGAGGTCTCAAGACATCAGGCCTGGTTTGCCTGGTTTGCCTGGTTTGCCTGGTTTGCCTGGTTTGCCTGGTTTGCCTGGTTTGCCTGGTTTGCCTGGTTTGCCTGGTTTGCCTGGTTTGCCTGGTTTGCTGTGTGGCACTGCTACATCAACGGGTATTATCCCGTTATTTAAATAGATATTTCTCTCTTCTGTCCACAGTCACCAAAGGCATTTCTGCCACTTGATACTCATTAGGCTTCAGATCTGGTGTGGCTTCATAACCCAGAGGGGATTCATGGCATTACGCCTTCAGTCTTGGCCTAACGGGCCAACCTGTATAAACACACCCAACCTATTTTACTAGATTTGCCCACACAGTTCCGTGTTCGGTTTGGGGCTTGACTTTTCTTAAAGATCACAATATTATTCAATGCTACGATCCATTTGATTTACAGTCCCCGGCCTCCCGTGTCCCCGGCCTCCCGTGTCCCCGGCCTCCCGTGTCCCCGGCCTCCCGTGTCCCCGGCCTCCCGTGTCCCCGGCCTCCCGTGTCCCCGGCCTCCCGTGTCCCCGGCCTCCCGTGTCCCCGGCCTCCCGTGTCCCCGGCCTCCCGTGTCCCCGGCCTCCAGTCTCTCCTTCCAGGCCTCCCGTGCCCCCGGCTTCCCGGCCTCCCGTGTCCCCGGCCTCCCGTGTCCCCGGCCTCCCGTCTCTCCTTCCAGGCCTTCCATCTACCTGGCCTCCCGTGTCCCCGGCCTCCCGTCTCTCCTTCCCGGCCTTCCATCTACCTGGCCTCGTGTGTCCCCGGCCTCGTGTGTCCCCGGCCTCGTGTGTCCCCGGCCTCCCGTGTCCCCGGCCCCCCGTCTCGCCTGCCCCAACTGTCTGCCTACCTATCGGTTCCGTCAACCCTAACAGAAGATGAATCCCCACTGAAATGACCGACTCCACTGTATTTTGTTTCCAGGTCAGACCATCCGAATAGTGATTGAGGAGTATGTGCAGCATCTGAGTGGTTATCTTTTGGATCTGAAGTTCGACCCGTCCCTGCTCTTCAAGTCCACTTTCCAGTACAGGAACCGGATCGCTGTGGAGTTCAACCAGTTGTACCACTGGCACCCGTTGATGCCCGACAGTTTTCAGATCAACGGGGAGGTGGTCCCCTACTCCCAGTTCCTCTTCAACACCTCCCTCGTCTCACACTACGGTGTAGAGACACTAGTGGAGGCTTTCTCGCGCCAGTATGCTGGACAGGTATGGACTATTTGGGGAATATGTTGTCATTGTCTCGTCATGTGATTGCGTAGTCAGTATGTTAAAAAATCTTTTAAAAAGAAACACATCTTTCAGAACGGCATCTATTAAGAAAAAGCGAATCAAACTAAATGATGTTTTCTATAAAATAACTCCCTAAATGAATTGTCTGATACCAAGATTTCCCAAACCTGGTATGATGGTGTATTTGGATCCCCAGTAGCTGAAGCCACGGCACATTCATTCAATTGAAACATGGTTAGAGAAACCAGAGAATATATATTAAAGTTTGTGTATTCAGGTGTGTATCCCTGCGGGTTTACTGTGTGGTGTATACATTTGTTGTTTTACTGCTCAGGATGAATTGTTAGATGTTGTCATGGGAATAACCCAGGAATTAACAGGACTTGCGTGGTGGTTGACTTCCTCGGCCGGCTCTGGTCTTCAACCAAATACGACCGTTTGTCTTCACAGATCACTTGAGGCAGGCAAATGTGTAAGAGGAAGGGTGGGGGTGACTGAGAAATGATGAAGCTGTAACATAAAGACTTGTTAGTTCCCATCATCAAGTGGTCTGCAGAAACAACAAGTTTCTGTTTGCAAGGAGACATGATCACCAAATCGTTTGGCTTGCTCCTAATCTATGCTTGTGGTGGGTTATCAGTCGTCAGCACAACAGCAGCACTCTGCATGTATAACCATAGACACACTCTGCATGTATAACCATAGACACACTCTGCATGTATAACCATAGACACACTCTGCATGTATAACCATAGACACACTCTGCATGTATAACCATAGACACACTCTGCATGTATAACCATAGACACACTCTGCATGTATAACCATAGACACACTCTGCATGTATAACCATAGAC
>JACXGK010010808.1:0-17240 GCA_016801125.1 Novumbra hubbsi
CAGTACCTATCACCCAAATGAAAGCCAGGTCAGGCGGAGCCCCAGTACCTATCACCCAAATGAAAGCCAGGTCAGGCAGAGCCCCAGTACCTATCACCCAAATGAAAGCCAGGTCAGGCGGAGCCCCAGTACCTATCACCCAAATGAAAGCCAGGTCAGGCTGAGCCCCAGTACCTATCACCCAAATGAAAGCCAGATCAAGCGGAGCCCCAGAACCTATCACCCAAATGAAAACCAGGTCAGGCTGAGCTCCAGTAACTATCACCTAAAGGAGAGCCAATTGAGGCTGAGCCCCAGTACCAATCACCCATATGAGGGCCAGTTGAGGCTGATTCACAATAACACCAAAATAGGCGTTATCATCAAAGGAGATTAGGACACACGAAGATAGGGACACAACAAGGCAACACGTGTCATTGGCCTCACTGCATTAGTAATTCAGATGCAAACAACATGACTAGTTAAATTCTAATCACATAAGCTGGAGTGGTCACCGGCCCACCCACAGGAAGGCCTGGCCTACTGAGATTGAGCAGGGGTTTTGACATTATTATACAGCATTCACGCTGACAGAACCTGTCACTGCCAGATTGTGTGCAGAGTAGAGAACGAATTGGGTAAGCAATTGGGTAAGAGTCAAGTGTAATTCGGCTGGAGAAGGTTTCTTAAATGCTGACTCCCACTATTGTTTTGGTCCAATATTGCTTAGCCGTCAGTTCTGAATGAAGTTATGTCCTGTAGAGAATCTTGTTCCTTGTAAATCTGTGTCACTAGCTGACTATCGAGGCAGGCTGTGTTGTTGGTACAGCTAAGCTACTAGCTCGGCAATGTAAGCATGATCAAATTTCCGTGAGCTAACTAGTTAACTAGTAACTAATCAACTAGCTAGCTACTGTTACCCTACTGAACTTTGTGTCCCGACGCTAGTCCCCACTTCTGGTCCCTTCTTTCACCGATTGTGCTCATGTTTATACATTTCTTGTTACATTTGGGTTTAGAAAATTGTTATCACTGTACCCACATACCTTATGGTTGCTTGTAAATACATCTACTCAACATGGCCAGAGAAAAGTCAGTATAAAAATCTGGACTCGACATAAGAACTAGAGTAGTGCTTCTAATATGTCTTAAACATGCAGTTAATGGCTTGAATAGTATTAGACAAGTGTGAGACATTCATTCATAGAAACTACAGTGATGACATGCAAGTACCTGAACTACTGTCACACCTTAGTAACTGACAACACCCTGTACATCTACTGCAAGTTTGTTGACTCTTCATCACCACCTTTGTGGAAGTTGTTAGGGTTAGGGCAAGGCACACCAACGTCTTGGACACTGGAGATATTTCTTCATGTAGGTAATTTGAGGTTGCAGTAGATGTTTAAAAAGTTCAATATACTAAGTAAAGTGTAAAAAAAAAAAAAGGAAAACATTAACACGCCCTAAGGCAACTGCATTTTGTATTAAATATACATTGGTTTTTAGTAATGATGGCTATCAACTCTGGACAACAACCTGATGACTTCTTCAGAGAACAGGTATATGTACTGTATAAATAACAAAATAATAAATGTGCAGGCCAGCTAGGCATTTATTAAAACAAATATACAATATATTGTTGCCCACTGCATTTTATCCCTTTATGGAAAAAACAAAATCATCAAAACGACCTGCACACAATGGTCAAGGTGCACTGATCACTGGTGATGAGGGCCTGGAAGGTGATGAACTGTTTTATGGTCTTTTCACAGCATCTACAACACTTGAAAATCTAACTAACCAAGCAGCTATCTAATAAATGCACTTACTGAATACGTAAAGTTTAGTAGGTGAATCAAGCTGTGTGTTCATGCTTTGCCATCTTTGTGCCTATTACTCTGTCACTCTTAAGAGGTTTCAGCAGACTTTAAAGTTTGAGTGAGAGCTTTTGGCATCAGCACAGCGTGATATATTTGGTGTCAAAATCCGCTTTATAGTACATTCAAGTGGAAACGTTCCAATGTCTTCAAAACAATCATGAAATAAGACATGGAACATTTTAAACATTTCAACCATATCCATGCAAATTTACAGATGTTCCATCCTGTATCTACAGTAAGCTGTAATTCTTTAGTATAGACAAACATATTCAAATCACACCCAGCATTTGCATGAAGTCAATGGGTAAATGGAAAGACACAGTTAGTGCCAAGCCAGGTGATGTGTGTGCTAGAATACCATCATGCTGGTGAAGCAAGACATAGTCATTCTGGTTCTAGTTCTGCTCTGATAGCTCAGGTATCAATTGGGCTTAGTTTGAAAAATACACAATAGCATATGCTTTCATATAAGGTCAACAAATCATGTGTTTTACATCTAGAATAATGTAATCTCATCTGGAAGGAGTTTAAAGAAAGACAGACACATTCAGACAGAAACAGAGAGCAATCTATTAAAAGAAAAGATAAAAGCTGTGGTGAAAGGTTTTGGTTGAAACCTGACTGAACTAGATATTTCCAGATTGAGTATTGCATTTGCTGACACAATGTTGCAACAGAAAATGTCCAGTTTATTTAATATTTTATTTGGAAATCATTGAGGAAAAAAATTACCTGAACTAAAATGACCGAACAACTGAGGGCTGGGTTCAAACACACACCAAAACATCTAATTGAACAATTGAAATGACAGGCTGTTACAACTTCTGTAAATTTCATCACGGCCACTGAGAATGTGACTATGCCTGTGTGCACTTCCGACAATGTCATGTTGTCGTACACGGCGTATGCTGTCCTGGGAGATCTCCTCAAAAACCTGGACCAGGGCATCAGTGAGCTCCTGGACACTCTGTGGGGCTACTTGGTGTCGTCGAATGTACTGATACGTAACGTTTCAGAGGTTCTCAATTGGATTCAGGTCGCCAAACTGGATGATGTTGCAGGCAGCATAACTTGCACCTGCACTCTTTCACATCTGTCACACGTGCTTGGTGTGAATATGCTTTCATATGTGAAGAGAACGACGTACCAATGGCTGACCTTCCAATTCTGGTGTTCTAGACTACCTGTGCAACCTAAATGGCTGCAGGTACTGCCTCATGCTACCAGTAGTGACAAGGACACGAGCAAAATGCAAAACTAGAGAAGATTCAGTCAAGAAGGATAAGGAGAGAGCAATTGTCTTTGGCCACTACCGGCAAAACCATTCCCTTTTGGCGGGTTGTCTTGCTGTTGACTCTTCACTGCACCTGTTGTCACTTTCTTTAGCGTCCAAAACAAGAGACATTGATTCACAATTGCTTTTGTTTCCTAATTAGACAGATGGAGATCCTTGACTTGGTGGTGTTATACTGTGATGATTATGTGTTCTCTTAATTTTTTTGAGCAGTGTATTTGTAGGAATAAGAATCTTTTTATAGAAGTAAGAAAGAAACAGGAATGTAAGAAAACCTGCGGAAATCTGATCTGTATGCATGTTACAGTACAGTGCCAAGAAAATGTTGCATGACATCTTTCGCATTATGCAGTTTTTCACAATTGCTAAAACACATTTCTTGAAACTTTCACCCATTTTCTCAAAACGCTAAACACAAAACCAACATCTTAAAACTACATTCACAAAACCCCAGACTCTTCTGTCAAAATCAAACACTCGCCTCAAAACCATTTACGCTGTTCTCGAAATCACACAGCTTTCAGATCGTAAACACAGACAAAATAGACACTTCAGAGCATTAATTTGACACTACATGAAAAAATGGAGAACACAGCATGGAGGGCATGTAGACACAGATTATTGTAATTGTAAATAGTAAATACATTTTGCAATAAAAAAGTATAATATTCACAGCTTTTTCAGTGAAAATATTGAATACTGTAAATGCAGCAAGTAATTCGGTATTTGATGTATGTATACCAGCAGTGGCATAAAAATACTGCTGTCCACCATGTAAAAGCCCAGTCACCAAAGAATCACATTACAATATACCAAAAAATGTGGACAAACTGCATAATCAAGGTCAATGAGAGATTCATTCTTCCTACTCTTTCTCGACCTGTGCCACCTGTGTACTCTGAACAGAGTTATATTCTTTGCTATTGGTGTGATCACATCATTCGAAACAAGTGTGAACTATTTTGAGTCATTGTGTGTAAACAACTATGTGGTAGTTGTGTTTAACTTTTGACACCTGTGTTTACCATTGTGAAATCACAGTGTGAAATGCTATTTAGTCAGTGAGAAATGTGTTTAGAATTTTGCAAACAGAGTGAATGCTTTTAGAAATTGGGGGGGGCTGGGTAAAATTTTAAATGTTAGATTGTTTCATATGTCAGTAAATGTCCTCTGTACTTGATATGAGGGTGCAATGTTTTGTATTTTACTTGTCGTTATTTGTGGTTTCATATTATCCATCAACCAATTCATAATGGCACATGCAGTAGAATGCAAGTATATCTTACTGAATACATACAGCACTCTTCACAATAAGTGTCACCTCTAAGAAACAAGAAAAAAAAGTGGTTTATCAGTTTGAAATTACAAAATACGAATGAGCTCTAACCTTTAAATAAGGTTAATTTGAGGGTAGGCGGTCAGAGAACACACAAATGACATGAGACAAACGGTTGTGGACTATAGGGGATAAATTGTATTGTGAAAAGCCATAGGCCCTATTGATAAATGCATAATTAGTTATTTGCATATGTTGAATGTGCCTATATATGTTTGTAAACATTGGTTAGGTCATCCATTTTGTATATCGATTACATCCTCCATTTTGTATTGATTACATGGCATTGAGAGAACGTATGGAGCCTTTGTTCTCGATTGAGTTTTCCCGCCAGTGCCTCTGATTGGCTGATACAGGTGAAGGGAATGGTCTACCTGTGCGAAGTTATGAAGTTGGCTGTAGGTTACGAAACTGTTGTGTTTCATCTTGGAGCTGTCATCTCTGTATGAACCACCATGTAATCACATTAAACGTAGTTTGAACAGTATTTGATTTCATTAAGTTGTCTTTACCCCACAAACCTAGAAAAGCATGAGTTTTGAATATACCTCTACAGGACCATCAAGGGGTCCTATAGAAAATCTCTACTATTAGGACAATAATCAGGAAGTTTAAATATGGCACTGTGATATACACACCTTTAAAAGTGTGTGGCTGTATTTTGCTCCCACACTCAGTGGTTAAAGAGATTATCCATGGTTTACAGTTAATTAAATACAAAAGCTGATTGAATCTTGGATTTCAAAAAGATTCCGAAATTGCCATTACACATCATATTACTGCTCTAGTCTTGTTAGTAAAACTTTTGTCTAATCTTTGGAATATTTCTCTATAGTCAGATAAAAACATAACTTTTTGGAATTCACCTGAGGTGGGTTTTTAGTAAAAATAGGGATGGGCATGCATGAAATAACTAAATTCACACTGTAAAATATGGTGTTATGTGATGTTGTGGGCGGTTTTACTTCCTGGTACCCATTGATATGTATTATTCTACCTCATTAGACTTTGGCTCTGTGCTGTAATCTTGGCAAGAGAAGTGTGAGATCAAGCTGATAATAGAAGGACCTTGAAAACACATTTTAAAATGGATTTTCACAAAACACTTAACAAAAAAAACATTACTATATTTTGGACTCTGTGTTATGGTTTTCGAGGGTTTGCAGTGCCCTTACGTCAGTGGCTTACCCGGAGTTATATATGGATGCACAATTACTCTTAGTTGTGTAAACATTTACAGTAAGCAGCCAGCAACATTCTCTATCACTGCCATTGCTGCCTCAGGCTCTCAGCGTCAGTGGATGGACTAGTCATGAAGCGGGCAAATCAGGTTACAGATCTGTTCTCTGCCTTTCTGAGCCCGCCTTTCTTTCCTGACATATCAGACTATAAAGGGCTCTGACACCTCTACAGGAAAATAGATTCATTTAACTGCTACAGTCAGTGCTCCACACACTGTTTATCCACAGTATCAAAGATTGATTTGTATCAAAAATACAATGGCGTATACAGACTGTATGAAGGCTTCTGATTTCTTCATAGAAAAAAACGGAATACGGTGAGTTTATTATCTTGTGTTATGCTGTTGGAGCTGTATTTTATATCCTGCACAATGGTAGCGGTAACCTGGCATTATCGTAACAGAAACAATGTTCTTTTTCAGTAAAAGGAACTGGAGGACAAGAATATGTTATCTCTTGAACATCAGCTCGTCTTCAAAATCCCTGTCAACAAGAATATCTTATAGGTGAGCTTCAGGGGCCAGAATGATGTATCATTATTGATCTAAAACGTTGATTAGCGTCACGCTCAATAGTATATCTTCATAATGATCAACCTAAATACGTAACACTGTAGGGAAGTTTAGTACTACTACTAATACTAATACTATTACTTCTACTGCTACTACTACTACCGCTACGACAAGCCTGTTGCATTAATATGACAATTCCCTGATTCAGGCCAACAGCAGAAGATGTCGAACAATGGGCAGAATCACTTGACAAACTCCTTGCTAACAAACGTAAGTTTGACCATGATTTATGTGAATTTATTTGTGAATGATTAAACTTAAAGTACAATTGGATTTGAACTTCACCTTTAATTGCTTGGTGTTTTACCCTCCTCATCAATTTGAAGACCTCCACGTCTTGAGAGTTGACGTTCTCTCCTCCTCGATCCCTCTCTGATCTTCTGCAGATGGAAAGGCAGCCTTCCGGATCTTTCTGAAGTCAGAGTTCTGTGAGGAGAATATAGAGTTCTGGACAGCCTGTGAGCAGTTCAGAACCATCTCATCTCCCGGGAAACTGTCGTCAAGGGCCAGAAGCATCTATGAAGAGTACATCCAGTGTGATGCACCTAAAGAGGTGAGTTTCCTTTCCACTACTCTCAGGTGTCATATTCTTAAAGATATAGTGCTGGTCAACCATTGTATAATAGAAATATTGTAATGGATATAACATTCATGCCTCTGCTTACATATGTAATGCACTTCTGTAATCACTTGGATTGGGCAAAGGTTTATTAAGGGTAGAGTCTCTGTATTTTTGTAGATCAACGTAGACTACCAGACAAAAGACGTAATTGCCCAGAGCCTGCAACAGCCGAGCCTGACGTGTTTCCTGTCAGCCCAGAAGAAGGTGTTCAGCCTGATGGAGAACAACTCATACCCTCGCTTTATTCAATCTGAGCTGTACAAGGAAATATATAATGTGGCTAGGGGAGAGAGGAAATATATCCTGTCTTAAAGTGACAGCGGTAAGAATTAGCTGTCCAGTCACGCAATACATTAAATTCCACTGACACCATGTGGTTTGGATTGTTAAACTCTTACATTTGAAACATGCACTGTTGTGCACTACCTATACAGTACTTCTATGAAGGAAGTTGTCAATACCTGTATGTAGCTTATCCTTTACACTTGAACATTTTATTTTCAACTTTGTGTATTGTCAAATAAGCATACATGACGCAAGCAAGCAGTTTCTGGGACCAGTTGTATAGTTCTATATTGGTAACTGTTTTTGTGGAGATGAGACTGGAGGTGCAATTTTGTTTTGTCTTTAAGGGTGGATTTGTATCTCCTTAAATTGCTCACAATATAAAGGTTTTTAAACTTACTGTAAATAAAACAACTGCATTGTGGGCAAATGTATGGAGGCAGCTGGACTGCACACTGTTTAATATTTATATTTTGTTAATGGCAAAATTCAAAGATTAATACAATTATTTTGAATTCAGAATGCAATTTACATGTATTAAATAAACACCGTGCTTTAATGGCAAAAAAAGGACTACAGATCCAGTTGCACTTAGTCAGTTATTCAAGGCTATATATAAATGGGCAGAATCACAATAAATCCATCTACTGTACTCTATTAGACAAATTATGTCTGCACAGTCTCATAACATACTTCTGCTTCTCTTAGAACAAGAGTGTTCACCAGGCATATAGGACATTTGTAAGCCATCAGTTAGGGCACCAGGTTATTTACCTAAGATCGTAGTCTAGATATGATAGTCTGAGAATACTGGAATACACCAGGTACAATTTCAAAACGTCATACTTTTAAGCTGATGCTAGCCATGTCAATGTGTACAATGTTAGAATGTATAGCAAGCTATCTGACAATAGACTGACAAGCCATGCACATGTTTATGGGCCCTGACCTGTTTGGCTGCCTGTGCCAAAAGAACATCAACAGCCAGGGTGTTCTCACAGCGGAATGGTTTCCTATCAGAGGTATGGTGATTGGCTTTATAAGATGTTCCATTTAGCACGATTCTGTGTTCTAAATTCAAAGGAGGTCTACTTTATCAGTTAACATTTGAATATGGAGTTTGCAGAATGTATGTCACTCAGTATACATGACACAACCTTCATTGTATAAACTGACACAGCGTACAGCCAGACACCTCTTCTCTTTGACTGCTGGCCTGTGGTACTTGGACCATAGGCCTGTTACATGTTATGATATTTCACAGGCCTTATGAAAGGTAATATTTCACTGAACACATCTCAACCCAAACAGCCCAAAATAACTCCCAAGACTGCTAATACACCGGCCTAATAACGCATCAGTCTAACCTCATGACAAACTCAGACAAAAATAACTTTTTTCCCCCATAGAACATCTGTCCAGTAAAAACAGTGCAAGAGCTTTTGTGGTTGCATATTAAAAGATCACCAGGAGAATCTCCTTCTGTGTTTGTGCTTAAGCTACACGTCTCACCCATACAAGGAAAACAGAGTACTACACGGTATGCTCTAAGAAGCCAGTGACAAAGAGCATTGAAACCAGTTCATTAAAGAAACATTTTAAAGCAGATTTGGAATTTATTCCAAAGATACATTGCATGTTTCTCTACATGACACATTCACATACACTATTCTAAGAGTTTTTTTTTTCACATTCCAACTAGGGGTTGATTGTGAAGCAATTGCGTATTAGAAGCTTTTACAATGTATCTTGTCAGGTCTTGCTTAAAGCAGATGCTGCTCCGAGGAGAGTTTAGGTGTGTATACACAGAGAGGACACATTGTTAAAGTCAAGGGGCATGACGTATGAGTAAGGCCTCTGTCACATCCGTTCTCAATTACTGATACAAATGGAGCGGTATGAAAAAAAGGTGTGTCTTTATTTAAATGTCATTTGAAGGTACAAAATATATTTAATGTCCTGCTAAATATAAGAGGGAAACATGGCCATAAACTCACATGGACAAACTACATGAACAAAACAATACAGCAGATCTGAGGTTATTTATTTTTTATCTATGTGGAGAAATGTAAATTTTGACACTGTGCCAAAAACAATCAAGCCACAAACAGGTAGAACACGTATACGAGATGTTCAATATTATCAGTCTCACACATCTGTACACTCAGTCAACTAGAATGTTGTCCTACCGGTTGATTTTAACTTTTAAAAACTGTATGTTCCTGACATATTAGGACAATTTGTTGTGTGTTCTATTACATTTGTACCCTAGAACCAATAAAGCTGTATTAGGGTTCATCAGTACCTTGTGGGCAAATTATTCTTCAGGCAAACCCAACCTCCCAGCCTGTGTGACCTCTTGGTATAGACAAAAAGTGAATCCTGTAAATCTGACCATTATTCATGAAAAAATGTTTTAACGACAACCTTTTCTTTTAAGCTTTCTTTTCATAGACATCCCTAATATTGCCAAAGTCTAAAATAAATATTGATATGAAGTATACTTCATCTGAGTAATTGGGAACTTTTCAATGGTCATCCATGACTTCCTGTTTCACAGGGGCAGAAATACTAAGTGACTCAAAAGATTAATTCACATGGGGGGGGGGGGTCAGAGAAAACCCAGATTAAAAGATTCAGTATATTGTTTCACTTAGGCTGCAACGAAACTATAGCTCAGGCTGCAGTGGCAATATAAAAGGGATGAACATGAAAATACTTGTATCATTATAGAACATAAGCACTACTTTCTCCATCACCCACAAACTGTGATTCACTCCATAACATTCCCTCCAAGACATGTTTAAGCAGACATTCTGGTCCTAGTAAGCAACTAAGCGCAGACACTTTTGGTTCCTGATTGGGTGTCCTGACTCAGTAGTTACTGACTTTTCTATTGTACTGTGGCCATAGTAGGGGATTTCACTTTGGTGTCGTGGCCAAATATCCAATATATTTTCCTCATAACATCAAGGTAGCATAATATATTCCCTGCCTGTCCAAACTAATAACTGGATAATTACTGCACAAAACATATCACCTGGTACCACAAAGCATTAAATAACTAAATATCAAGAAACTTAATGACCGATAATGAGTCAGCACAACCTGGATCTGCATATACTCTTAAACCCCTTACAGTATACTTAAATTTCTGTGGGTTCGGGTTCCTCCTACATGTAATTATTGTACCAATACGGGGAACCCAACTCTCTCCATGTACAACAAACGTACAGTACAGGCTGCTGTAGATTTGTGTTGACACAATGGACGTGTTCCTCGGAAATTGAAAGAGGAAACAGAGCTTTTTGCTTTGGTGCTAAAGACTGCAAGATCTGCGTCACTCCAGCAACCTCATGTCACTGGGTCATAAGCAACAATGGAATCGTCTGTTCTACATGACTGAATAATACTATGAAACCTCCTTGATCAGAGCAGGTCCACACATGATGTTATGCAATCAATAGTAACATTACAGCACTTTCCAACAGCTAAACATTTTATTATGAAAATAAGACGGGTTCATTTACACACATCGTTCCAGGCATGCATTATAACTGAGGGGTAGATCTTGGTGGGACAGTCAACAAGGTTGTCTTTGGTCCCACCGCCTGTGCTTGTGTCCAGGATGAGGGTGGGGGTCACCAGACAACAGTAGGGAAGCGAGGTTTGTGCCCCTTCACATGAACAAGACTGATGAGCGTGTGTGTGTGTGTGGTCACTTTGCTTCTTGGACTTTTTTGGCACTCTGCTTCTCCTTTGCCTGTGGAGAAAAAGCATACACATCTTTTTAGTGCCTGTGAGCAGATCGTAGGTTAGTGTCACCCTCTAGTGGACAAGAGTGGCAGACCGAACATTACACTTGAACTTGTTATTGGTTCGTACAGTATCTTTAATAAATATACCATGAACCAATATTACACTCAATATTACACACAATATTACTTACCTTTTCCACCAATGGTATCAATTGCTGGTATTCTGCAAGTGTCTTCAGTAGTTCCATGATGAACGGTAAGTAGTTATGCTTTCTTCTGATATTTTCTATCTATAAAAACAAATACAATGGGTAATTACAATGGGTTTCAAGTCTATAGACAAAGATGTCCATTAAACATTTGTATTGCATCCAATTAACGGTTTGTTATTGGATTTTGTTATGTTAATTAGTTTTAGGGTTAATGTCTAAATTCCAACCATGTCTATGATTTAAAAAAAGCAAAGAAATACACAGTTGACTGTTCGCGACATTATAGCTAATTGAAAGATAGCATTTTCTGACCAATTGTTTAAAATCAATGGTCTAATCCCCTAGTTCTTCAGACCTATCTTCAAAGACCCCCAGGCCATTCACAATTCTGTGGGAGCCCTGAACAGGCATATCTGATTCACTAATCAAGGGCTTAATGATTAGCAGACAAGTCGAAATTAGAAATGTTAGTACTGGAATAGATACATTACATGAAATGTTTGGGGGTCTTTGAGGAAAAGTCTGATTTTCTTTGGTAATCAAAAACTAACACGTATGGCTCCTGGAGTTACTTTGCTGATATTTTGAAGGGAAGTTCTCGGCCACACGTACCAGTATGGTCCAAAATTTGAAATGCTTTTTGCTTATTTGATTTATTGTAATTCTAAAGTTTGGATTGGTTTTTCAGATAAAGACCAGAGAACACAATGTTGCTGTTTGGCGAAATTCATTAATTATTAATCATGTTTTAAAATCAAGGGCACAACATCCCAGTAGATAAAAGAAATTAATAGATAATGAATATTTGTGTGTATGAATGTTTTAATAATTGTGTGTATGAATGTTTTAATAAAAAGAGCAAAACATTGCAGCAGTTTGGAGAAATAGATTAATAATATATGAATATAGACAGCACAACATTGTACTAGTTTGGAGAAATAAACATCATATAAACAAGTCAATTATTAGTTGAAAAAAATCACAAAGCAAAAGAGTGAGTATAATAGACAAAGCAAAACCATAGAGGGTTACATTTGATTGATTAACCCTTTAGATCCCATAGCGGTTGTTGACGGCCTTCCTTTAGAATCCCTTCTAGAAATTGCTTTTGCAGTAACAAAGTGTCACTTTCACAAGCTAGCCAAGATTGGAGACAGTCACGTTATATTTGGCTGACAACGTCGTCACTTGATCATGATGTCCTGAATCTCCTGAAATATGTGCCCACAATCTTTCACTTATAATCTATACAAAATAGAATGTGTTGGGATTTTTGAGCCTAATGATTACGTCGTTATGATTCCATTAGATGTGCAGACCGCAAATTATTGCGGTCTCGTAAAAAATGTCAGTTAGGCTATGTAGAAATTAACCAAACTGCTTGCTGAAGCTATCTTACTATCTGGTACGTTTATGCGTTTATTAGACAAATTGTGTAGTAGCAAATGTGTAATGCATTCGCAGAGGAAGTGGACGACAACAAGTGCAATTTTTATTACAAGCGTTTAGAAAACAATATAGATTATTATATATTATATAAGTTACGTGAATGTGGTGTCAAATTAAAGATGAGGGTGTGCTCTTTAAAACAAAGTTGACTTGTCATTTAATTTGATCTTAGTTTTTATGCTATATCTATTTGTTTGTTGGTTAATGTGTGAGAAAATATTATTCATTTCTTTAGAACTCTCGGGAATTTACAGCAGAATTCTAAAATTCCACTGGGATACAAAGGGTTACGTTGGACACTGATCTGATAGGATAAAGGAAATGTTCTAAGTACCTAAAATATATTATATTACAGGTAGGGTAAGCAAACAAACCTTGTATCGTTTAAGTTTCTGATTCTCCTCGTCAATCAGCAGCTGATACTTGGCAATTTCTGATTGGATGGAGCTTAGAAGGGTGCTGTTCTGGTCAGTATCCATAGGCTCTTCCTGAAAAAAGGGCGAGACAGCATCCCATTCCGATTTAAATTTGCTGGTTAATATGAAGAAGCAATTATCAGCTAACCGAAATGCTGAAATAAAACCAACATTACTCACTGCAAGTTGATTAGTGATAGTCATGTGAAAAAATGTTAACACCCCATGAGAAATTTAGTTCTTTTTTAAGAAATATGGACATATTAATATTTTATCTTCTTTCCTACAACATCTATAGATAAAAGTGATGTAATTAAACCAAAAACAATTACATTTTAACCATGATATAAAATATTTAACAAAAGATTTAGAAAGAGGCCAATTCCTACTAAAGAAAAAGGTAGGACACCCTATGCCCTAATAGCTGGTATTAAAATAACCTTAAGATGTTTCCCAATCCTCCATGTAGAATTGTTTCAGCCGTGTGATGTTTGACAGAATTCTTGCATGCACAGCCCGTTTCAGTTATCCCAACAGCATCTCAATAGGATTAAGATCCAGGTTTTGACTTGACCATTCCAGAACTCACCCTTTCTTTCTTTTGAGCCATTCCTTAGTAAGAATGTTTTGGGTCATTGTCATGTTGCATAGTCCACACCCGCTTCAGCTTCAATTTTCTGACAGATGGCCTTACATTTTCCTCAAACACCCTCTGACACAATCAAGAATTCATGGTGGATTCCATGGTAGTGAAAGCAAAGCAGAAGCAGGACATTTCTATGCTTCACAGTTGGTTTGATGTTGTTGTGCTCAAATGCTGTCTTTGGTTTGCCCCACACGTCTTCTGATTCATCTGTCCAAAGCACGTTGTTCCAGAAGTCCAGGTCTTTGGCTAGGTGCTCTCTGGCAAACTTAAGTCTTGCCATGGTGTTTCTTTTTTTTTTTTTTTACAGCAAAAGAAAAAGCAAAAACTCCCATGCAAATCAAACTTGCATAGTCTCTTTTTTATGGTAGATGCATGCATTTGAGCTCCCAATATGACATTTTAGGATTGTTGGAGACTTTGAGCATCTTGCGTCTGCTCTTGGGCTGAACTTGCTAGGACAACCTGACCTTGACATGTTGGCAGTTGTTTTAAATGTTCTACACTTGAATATCAGTTTCTGGGCAGTGGAATGGCTGAAAAATGTCTCCAAATGGAAAAAAGTGGGAGTTCTGGAATAGCCAGCATCTTAGATGCTGTGGGGTGATATGAAACGGGCTGTGCATGCAAGAAACCACTCAAGCATAGCAATACCAGTTATTAGGGCATAGGGGGTCCTAATGTTTTCCTAAGTAGGAACTGGCATCTTTGAAAATCTTTTGTTAAATAAATTATATGTATGGTTAACATGTCATTGGTTTACATCGCATTTATCTATTGATATGGTTTGAAAGACGATCAAATATTGATATGTCCATATTTCATAAAAAATAACTACATACTTAATGGGGTCTCCAGATTTTTTGACATGACTGTATATTTTATATCATCGTAAGAAGACTTTTAAAGGACTTTATCAATGACAGTTCTATAGGTGGAACATGGCCCTATGGGGCAGACACTTATACAGTCCTGACATGTCACAGGCTTCCACAAGAGCATCATAAGTAACAGACACGTCACTTACCTCTGCTAGTTGGACCTGTAGCTCAGCTATCTTCCTCTCGTATATCATCTTCCTGTCCGAGACAATGGCCATTAGGTTAAAGCGGATCTCTCCTTCACTGTACCTAGTAAGAGGAACGGCAGAATTAGATGGCCATGTTCTTATTTGTACAGAGCACAATGAACAAGCATAAACAAGCGTCAACTATTTAAGAAATCTGCTAAAAACTGAATAAGTACTTCTGTATTCTTTTCTCAATCACTGGTCGAACTGCATTGATCCAATCATCCTGGTTACAAACCCCTGAAACCAAAAAAAAGAAGGGATAAAATAGCACCAAACATCAACTGCTACTATAAAACACTATGTCACATACATTGTAATTATAGGGATATGACATTTACGACAACACCTTTCAGAATATACTAATGAAAAAATATGACTAGAAGCTGCGTACCGAGATCAATGGGTCCTTCACGTAGACCATCCAGCTCATATAGCCTGCCATTGACAGGGACGTAGCTTACAAAATGGAAGGCATCCTCATCCTTTGCTGAAGACTTGGCATCAAATTCAAACATCTGCTGTCTGAGAAAAAAGGACATTAACTTGAATGTGTTGGTCTGTTTAAAATATTACTACTAAAACCAAATGTGCCTTATTTTCAAGCTATTATGAAAAACAAAATGCAAATTAATAACAGCATCATGTTTTGATAGCACCCATTTTCATCTAAACAAAACCTTCCATTGTAGAAATATTTAGAAAGAGACATTTTGGATACTAAAATGAATCTTACATTCATCCTTGCATCCGTCTTTCCAAAAAACTATGTGTACATAAAATGTGTTTTTTATATTTGTATATGCTGTAGATTAAACTATTTTATATCATCTGACCTTTTGGTGTAGAGCCAAAATACAAAGTCCTTTGGAATACAGTGTAGGTGTAATGTTTTGGCTAATAACGGAAATTGAAATAATATAGAAACTAGAAGTCCATACAACTACCAGGAGACACTGAATTGAATTGGTTGGTCTTGTTTAAAATAATAATGTTAATCCTCTAAAGAAATTAAAAAACTGTCCTCCACCAAATTCTTCAATAGTAATTCGAAGTAAAACATTTTAGAAGCTGAATTATAGTGAACAGAATTTATCCATTCCATGACTAAAACATACAATCCATGTTAAGCTCAGAGGCCCAATAAAACAACCTGTCAATGCGACACTTATATTATTCTGACATGACAAACACATTCTCATTATATATAATGTTTTCTCTAACCATGTAACCATTAATAAATACTCTGGTACCAAATTCAATTGTTGACCTGACAAACGTAAACCTCAGTTTGGAGGAGTAAGCAAAATAGGTTAATGATGACTTTAACTCCTCAATGCTTTGGGGTCACTTGCTGGGTAATTCAACCATAGATGGGTTCAATCAAAATGTTGAGGCCCAGTGTGGTCTAAACTGAGACAAATCTTAAAAATGTATCCTATCAAATCTAGCTAGTGGCACCAAGACATTGTCCCACATACACAACAGCATGGTAATTAAAGGTTTTGGCTTCAGCGCTGGTGCTTACAAACATAGGCTACTTAATAATGGAGACAATATACATCAAGGGTTGAGAAATGATGCCCAACCAGGTATGGCAACGGCACAAACCCAACTGCATTAAGAGCAGTTAAACTAATGTTTCGACACAGGCAGCACTTTCAAATTGGTAATATTTGTAAAATAGAGAACACTGCACGTTAACTTCATAATTCAGTTTAATAGCACATTATGTAGGCGATGATCTTTATTTTTGATAGTGAGATTATCTACACTGTTCGCACCCATATTTAAAAATCACAAATCATAACTGTAATTGCAATATTTGTCAAAAACAATTGCAATTCAATATTTTATCCAAATCGTGCAGCAAACCTTTCAATTCATCCAGCAATCTTAGCAGCGGTAGAACATTTTTCACAATGTCAACTCACCTTGCAAAACTGTTGTGCACTTGCCTAATGACTTCAGAGTTGCTGAGAGCCAGACCCTTCATCTATGGACAAGAAGAATTAATGTCAGCATCTGTCATCCATAGTCTGTCTGGTTCAAAACGTCTGATGGCCAGCTAACTAATTAACTAACTGTTATATGTCGTGGAGCTCCGCCCCCTAGAGGCGTAGCTCTAGCGGTTTACCCATGCCGCATAGCGGCCAGCTTGAAAACAAAATGTACTAGCTCAACCCTTGGCTGTTCGCCAGGATAGGCTGCAATTCTTCAGGGAGGAGATCAGCTTGGACGCTGTCCTTTCCTCTCCCTCCAGCGGCGGGTTGGATGGCGAAGACGACGTCCTGGAACTGGAGGACATTCTCCCTCCATTGACGCAGGTTACTCCGCCCCCTCTCCGAATGGAGTTGTGTGGCGAGAGCCTGTCGGGGAGGACCGAGTCTGAGACGCTCGAGTGTGGAGTTCCCGCTCGTGGCGAACAGGCTAAGTTCCCGCTTCGCATGGAGTTCCAGTTCGTCATTGAGAAGGCGGCGC
>JACXGK010010809.1:0-17237 GCA_016801125.1 Novumbra hubbsi
TAATACACATATTAAATCATTTTCCAGAAATTTACTATGTACTAAAAAAAAACGCTCATTTCTAGAACTGTCATGGTTAACCCGATATGGATGAAAATACCCTCAAATGAAAGTTGGCACTCTGCACTTTGTAACCTCAACTAATTGTATCAATTGGAGCACAGACACAAACAAAAAATGTGTCAGTATACTTACACGCTTCATTGTTTCTTTCCTAATGTAATATGAGTCTTTGGGTTTAGCTTACAATCTCCTGAAGAATGGCCCCAACCTAAAAAAAACTACTCAAAATGTTAAAATAATACTTTGACCACAATTTGGAAAATGAAAGGAGGTATTATTTATATCACATGTCAAAATCTTTCCACTTCCTTGTTCCTCTCTCATTCTTAGTAGACCTTAATTGTTTGATGGGTGAAAACCATGAACAGAAGAGATGATGGAATTCATGGTTATTATTTATTAGAATTTTGACAAACAAGCATGAAATTGTAATTTACACATTTCTCAAATTGTTTGAAAACGAATAAACATAATTACCAACTGAACACTAAATGTAGGACATATTTCGTTTTGTACATTTGTCTAGTCTCAAAATCAAAATGTCAACAAATGTAATATCATATCACTATGCACACCTACCCATCCTTTTGTGTGAAATTGTGCAATGCGGTGCGTTTTGGGATTCCAATTCACTAGCAAAGGCTGCATCGTTGCAAACTGGCTGAAAGGGGCCACTGGAGGGTCTAATTGCCCCTACATCCTAGATGATTTCGCTCCCTCAACCATGGCACACTTTTGCAAATGGTGGAGGCCTGCCTGCATGCAAAAATGGAGGGCAGAGGGTGGAGTAAAGACGTGGTCCATTTGGGAGTAGCAGAGATCTTTTTCCCTCATTAGGAAGTATCTGGACACTGAAGCCATTAGAATGATTGGAATTCATGAAAATCATTTAAAAGGTGAATGGGGGTTTCCATAATAGTTTCAACACACTCCCAGTCACAGAAACATCCAGGACACACTATCATCAAGGGCATTATTTATCCCTTTCACTTATTCATTGAACATTATTTGACTCAGCTCTGCGACGGCATGTTGTTTTTCAGTTGATGGTGTCCATGGTTTTCAGACTGATGGAAAATCAGGCCGTCGCCGACCTAAACACTCAAACACAATTAACATAAAGACCTAGCCACAAGGCCAAATGAACACCATAATAATCTAAATGTCTCTTTACATGAAGACACATAGTCAGGTGATGTTACTAGATTGAAGAAGTCAAAATACCAAATGTTGTACATCTACAGGTTGCACAAATCACTGACATTAGTTCGTAATGTTAAAAGTAAAAGTGCTGAAGCAAAATATATTGAAGATGACACTACGTCTGTGTATACACTGGCGGACCAAGATCAGTTTGAGGATTTTCCGGTAATAAATTAATTTTACACATCACATAACATATAATCAATATATTTCCTCATCATAGCTAGCCTGATTGGTCAAGGATAGTTAGTGAAAGAGTGATTACAATTTGGCTGAACAGATTCAAGATTGAGTAAGCAAAACTCTTTCAAAACTACCCAGCTGTCCTTTTCTAATTGTGTGTACAATTAAATATTTTTCAGTCTCCATGGTTTTACAGTTTATACTTTGCAAGGAATCCTGTCAAAGTGTGTTATACCGTCTCAAGCACCTGCTGTAGGGATTTGATGTGATTTGGACTGTGACTGAACGAGTAGGATCGTTTTAATGGGTCTATTTTTGTTTTTGGAAGGGTGCCGTATTTCCCCCCAATTTCTTCAGAAGGGTTGTCTTATTTATTTTTACCTTGTGCAGTAGGTGGTGCAATACACCTAATTGGATCAAATCTGCTATTGAACACCAAATGATAATAAGGTGAGTAGAAGTGTACAACTATGAATGTATTGTATGTACGCATATGTCCGTGGGTCTCTGGATGTCTTTGTAATGGGGAACATTTGCTGCCGTCTCTCCACTCTCTGGTACATCTCTGACAGACTATAGTGATTACTGGGTAGCCGGCAAAGAGCCGGCACTGTTTCCAAATGAACAGCATTGGTGTGAATGGCCAAACTCACAGCCAATGGATTGTTAGCTGGCTGTGAGTAACGTGATATCATTCAAGGTAGACCTATACACCAGTTATGATGGCACACAGAAGAGTGAGATGCCGTTGCCAAAGTCAAGCCAGCAGTGCAAAAAAATACAGATAGTGCAATCATTGGACGAATAATATTAAAAAAGTTGGGAATTGTGTATAATGCAATATAAAGAGAGTCATTTGTTTTTTCCAATTTTCCGCTTTGACATTGAGAAATCAGGTCACTATACAGACTTTATTGTATTCTGGAACTGGGGCCTCCAACAGGTTGATGTGAGCTAAAGGCAGCCGACACCACAAGCCTGTTGCTACAATCTCAACACAGCACTGACATTACCACCCCCTGTTTAGAAGGCATGCTGTGCATTACCAACTTAAGTCATGGACTTGACAAAAATCTTTACATTTGCAATGAAATTGTTTCAATTTTTTAAATACATTATTATTAGAATCACCTACATTCACTGTGTCTGCTATCAAATATGGCTTTTGCAGCAGCAGTAGTTTATGGATTTGCCTTCCCAGAATTACAATGATATGTAGTTTTTTCATTCAAAGCACAACTGACTTGGGTTACATTTGACAACCTTTAGTTAGTATTCCAGAGAAATAATAAACTATGTGAAAACATGACGTTCAAATAAATACTTCTGAATGGTCTAAAACAATATATTCCTGGTCCAATACTTTGTTTCCCTTGTATTAAAGTATAGAATATGATCGGTGAATAATCTGCTTAACCTCAGATTTGGTTCAGAACATTGGTTGCTATAGTTTCTGATTAGGCTACACTTCCTGCATTATTGCTGAAGCTGATAACCCAGATTTTTCCCAAGTTCTGGTATGACAGAGCAAAATAATGAATTGCTGTTTTCACCAATCAGATCAGCACTGAAATGTTTCTCCTTACTAGAACAATTAGTGTAAACAAATCCGAATTCCAATTCCAGCATGCCTAAATTGTTTCTAATTATATAGTGAGGTTCGGCATGGACCATCAGTCCGTATTGTGGCTAAAAAGATATGGAATAGATAAAGGCCATTCAGTATGCCATCGTTATTCAGAGTTGATATGAAGTGATAATGACATCGTTTCTCTGTGCCTCCTGAAAAGAAAATCTCACCTTGAATTTCTATTGAAACCGTTTTAAAGGTAGAAAATAATGCACACAGAAATCTTTCCATTGATTTTCTGTTTTGAAATATTATTTTTTTATTAACCCTCTAAAACACACAATAATAATAACTGGACAAGAGTAACTATATACTACGACATACAGTATAACGCCAGTAAGTACAGTCGATCCAGCAACTATTCACAGCCCTTCACTTTTTTCACATTTTGTTAGGTTACAGCCTTACCCTCCAGGTTCTACACAAAATACCCCTTAATGACAAAGTGTACAAAGTTTGTTTAATATTTTTATTAGATCTGCAAAACGTTTTTCACGTTATGATTATGGGTTATTTTGAGTAGAAGTTTGAGAAAAAATAACACATTTAATCTATTTTGGAATAAGACTATCACATAACAACATGTAGAAAAGGGAAGTGCTGTGAATACTTTCCGATGCACTGTATGCCCCCTTCATGACTCCTCACTTTATTAATGTGATGTTAGAGGGTTCCTCCCCATCAAGACATAGCACAATACAGTTTCTAATCCACGTTTAAAAAAAAAAACTCCAATACAAACCATCATTATTACATTGAGACATAACGTTGATTAACATCAAGACAACGTTTTACTACGCAGTCAAATGCCTTGACTACTCCCTTGGATTTTTAGGAATAACTGTTCCCAGACACCTGCATGGGTGTGTGCAATATCTCTAAACCATTTAACGTCAAGCTGGAAACAGTTCTTCTATAAGTCAGTTCATTGCATATGAGAAGTGGTGACTAGTATAGCAGTCAGGGATGCATTACATGTCAACCTCTCTTTGTCAGACAACCTGCTCCAACCCAAAAGGCATAACCAAGATCCATCACTCTCTTTTCTCTAACCGAATGAATCCATCTGGTATCACGTTCGATGTGTGATGTTGCAGGGTGTATGTGTGTGTGTGTGTTGTGGCATGGTTCTCATACATGTGGATGCGTTTGGCTATTCAGACAGCACCCTTTTGTATTGAGGGATGTCATTAGACACCACAAGGCTGACCTTGGTAACGCACCTCTGGCTCTTTAAGAGTCAAGCCCCTCCATCATGTTTTAATGGCTCACACTATCCATATTAAATCGCACCAAAGACTCATTGAGGGGCAGTGTGTCATCTGGTCTGTATAGCACACCTACGGTTGCATCTCCGGCCCCCTCGCCCTCCGTCATACACGACAGCCACGGCACGGCATTTACTCAGTCTTTGAGGAAACTCCCACGCAGCGCCACCTACGTCCCCGTGATTCGGAAAAACAGCCACGTTTTTGTCCAAAAGTGGTGGATGTTGGGGTAGGCAGGTCCCGTGGTGAAAGGGTTCAGTCTGCCCATTGAACACATTGTGACACAGCAAGACGTGACCGGCGGATTATTTCAATTTTTGGAGCTACATATTACCACTGAAGAAAACCTAATTTACAGTAATGACCTGGGTGCAATTAACTGCCTTACTGAGGCACAGAATGATATACTTTCATCTTGCCAGCTCAGGGACTTTTCAATGACTCTTCAGACCCCTGCTGCTCTGACCGTTAGGTTACCTGCCCCCTTAAAGACAGACAAACAAACAGGCTGGCTGGCAGACTGACAGACAGACAGATAGACAGAAGGGCAGGCAGGCATTCAATGATACCCATTGCAGTCCCAGCAGTCGATCCACGAGGAGAGGGGAACTCGATTACGGAGAGCACAAATCCCAGCTTGCTGATTTCATTTCCTAAGCACTCTCCAGCCAGGAGGGTGAGAGGGAGGGAACCAGGAAAAAGAGAGACGAAGAGAGAACAAGACTCACGTGTTTTTTGGAATGTGTGTAGAAGGTACATTTGATAATGATTTCGTATTGCTTGGTGGGTAAGCTTGTGCGAGCACCTGCTACAGGGGGATAATTAACGAGGGGAAAGGAACAGACGAAATAGGTGTGAGACAGAGAGAGTTAGTGATGGTCATGGGCTTTAGTAATACCCTAATCAGTCACAAAGCCCTTCTCTTAAAGCTAATCACTCACCGCCATCCTCTCTCAGAATGCACCTGAATACATCTGCCAAGCGGGTCCTTCCAGTCATCATGCCTGGACATGGTTGTCCTCCTCATTGCCTGATTGCATTGTAATTTAGTTTCTATCGCAGCTCATCAGGCGTATTCTAACTGGCTAAACCATCTCTGCCAACACACAATTGGTTTACCTCCAGGTCCGTTTTTTCCCCTTGGCCAAGCACACTGGTTACATTTGGTTGGGAAGTATGTCATCGATTTGGCAAACTTGTCACAATTGCTGTCTGCGCATCTGTGACTCCATTCTCTCTCTTCCCCTCGTCCCTCCATCCGTCCCTCATTCCTCGTTTATGGCTGCTAAACTGAATATTAAAATAATAATCTTCTCCGCTGTTCAGTCACCCCATATTCCGTGTAGAATTTTCCTCTTCACGGGTAGACAGAAACATTCACGAACGGAGTACTTGGCGGCCATTAATCACCTATTAACGGCGCTGCTCATGAAAGTGACCGTCTTAGTGCTCTTATCGTCATGGTGATTGACGGTTATTGTCGTGTGCCTCTGCGTTCTACCAAATACGTTTTGACCATTAACAAGACGCACCTGTCAAAATAGCAGCACCACGGATCATGTAGGTCTAGTACCCTTCCAACCAATTCCGTCCCACAGACAAGAGCCACCGCTGCGTCACCCGGTATGGACCTCCCCATGCACACCTGACACGCATGTCTTTTTCAATCAGAGTGATTTCCTTAAACCTACTGTCTAGTGTTAGAACTTCGTGTCACTCACCGTGTATCCGCGGTAATGTCATTGGCGTAAGACAGGAGGTGTGTTGCATTAGTTGCCGTCCATGGATTTGTCACACTGATTTATCACTTTTTGACACTGATTACGTTTCTAAAACAAGATTGAAATCGCATTGGACGTTCACCGACGCACACTTTCCCAGCCAAGAGAAGGAGGAGTAATGGGAGATAAGCAAATCACAAGGCACCGCTGTGACCCAATCAAATAATGGTGTTTGATCCCTTAATTGCTCTATTGGACCTAGGGTCTATAGGTGGTTGTTTGGACAGGATTATATCGGAAATCCAATCTGAGAGAGTGAGAATAGACCGAACAAAATACCTAACGTGTATTTCAAATGACCCTGAATACAAGCGTAAATACCATCCTGAGGACACTGTCCAGCCCACATCATTGTCATCTTCACTAGCTAGCGAGTAAAGAAGAGTTTTTGTAAATAGACTGGAAAAACAATTAGAGTCAAATGGGTTTTGTGATTATTATTCTCTGATATGGTGCAGTAACACTCTAAAAGTTGCCCCTTGTTAAAACTCATTCTGATGACTTAAAAGCTCATTTAGACTAAAGTAAATCGATCTCAGAGCACTATCGCCTGGAATAGGCTTTAACACTTTGCATTTTAGACATGTATAATTAGCAGAGTGTTAGTGTGGGAATGTCAGACGTCCCTTTGCACCTGATCCTCCCACACACTCTTCCCACACCTCTTCCCATCCACCCTGTTCCATGACACCCCACCGCCCACCCTGTTCCATGACACCCCACCAACCACCCTGTTCCATGAAACCCCACCAACCACCCTGTTCCATGACACCCCACCAACCACCCTGTTCCATGACACCCCACCAACCACCCTGTCCCATGAAACCTCACCACCCACCCTGTCCATTAAACCTAAACACCCACCCTGTCCCATGAAACCCCACCATCCACCCTGTTACATGACACCCCACCACCCATCTTGTCCCATGAAATCCCACCACCCACCCTGTCCCATGACACCCCACCACCCACCCTGCTCCAAACTACCACCGTCATTCTCAGAAGAAGCATTCCAAATACAATAGCGCCTATTGTGGAAATCCATGCAGAAATGAGAGAAGCCTACATACATACCAACATCTGAACCTTCATTTCTATCTGCACAGCAGAAGGAGCAACCTTTTATAATTAAATGCTTCAGGTTATTTGCTGACCAGGAGTCATTCCCATGGTTAAATAGAGGGGGGAGTGGTTTACTGCAAGGAAAACCATGACTCTCCAAGTCAGTACGTATCCATTATCCTTACAAGACAGGAGAACCATGAATCCCTTTACCCCAGGCCAGTACACATCTGTTATCCTTAGAAGACAGGTAGGTACTAAAACAATAAACACAGTTAAATATTTTCTATCTATTAAATATACAGGCTAGATTGTGATCACTCGTCATCAAAGTAGTCAATTACAATTTTCTAATCTAAACTAAAGCTTTCTTGCAACTCTGTTATCACGGTCTACAAATGTTCTCTCATCAAGTAGACTTCTACATTTCTAAAATCACAGTTAAAGATTGTTTTCTTAAAAACGATTCTGTAATTACAGGGCATCAAAAGTTCTCTGAAAGATTGGTCTACTACACATCATTTCTATTTATCATCTATTGAACACCAGCCTTTAAAGAAGAATGGGGAAACAATTTGCCTCATGTAGAAAACACATGGAGGGCACATGCGTTTAAAGCACTTAATTTTCAAGTGTGGATGACTACCTATTTCCTGATGTTTAAATGAAGTTGTGTGATGTGGCACAACTTTTGAGTATTGTGTTGTCCAGCCATAGACATATGGTTGTCCCAGCATTGCAGACAACGCATAAGATGGGTCAACAACTTAGAGAAAAATTTATTGATTTATTGTAGATTGTGACAAAAACGTTTTCGTTTGTCACACATTGCATAATTGACATAATTAGGTCATAGGATGAGTAGCAGGGTCATTTCAGGTCCTGTAGTGTGGTATACCCCTGTTGGTCCTCAGAGAGCGGGCCTCTCCAATTTCTATGATCTGGGTCTAAGCTGTCACTTTTTGATTGGTTTCCATGGGCTACCGAAGGTCAGGGAGGTGCAGTAACTGAATTACTTGAGGTTAGGGTTACTTCAGAACAGGTCAGTATTGGCCAGGATCTCTTATCAGGGTTAAGACTTAGGGATAAGCCAGACTGGGCAGAGGTAGAAGATAAATCCAGTAAATAAATCCAGATCACTGTCACTCAGCACTTAAAGCCACTTAGAGACTCATCACACGGTTCTCCGTTCCAACGTGACCCTCACAACAACCTGCACTACTTTAATTTCATGTTTGCATTTCAACCAAACGGCAGCCCAGCCCCAAAAGACACAGAGAGAGGTTTTTGCTAACTAATCGTAAATTACCTTGACCAAGTTGAAGATGCACATACTGAGATTGTCAGGATAGTTTGATATGAATGTGATATAATAAAAACCAAATAAACATCAGGTTGTAATTATCTGTATTCAATTAGGTACACCACGTGGATTACACATAAATCAGTCAACATATTTTAAACTTCCATAATTGAATGATCATAGAACTGTCAAAGGCAATATTTTAATTCAAAACACAGAAGAAATGCACAAATATCTTGATGCACAATACATGATATAAGGTGTTAAGTTTGATTAGATAGACAGGGAAACTATCTAACTAACACACAGAAATCCCTTGAATATATTTAGATCCACTCTGAGATCCACCCAAAGATTCCATTTGAGCAGCGCACACAGTAAATCCAGTCAGATTAAGCCAGAAATCCATTCAAGGATTAATAGATACTGTTGAACCCATATAAATCTGCCAAGGAATCCATAACTACAGAGAGATCCCCACAGAGAATGCACTAGAACTGGGATAGGTTACAATAGAGAGTTACTGCACAGAGGA
This sequence comes from Novumbra hubbsi, assembly GCA_016801125.1. Classification (NCBI taxonomy): domain Eukaryota; kingdom Metazoa; phylum Chordata; class Actinopteri; order Esociformes; family Umbridae; genus Novumbra; species Novumbra hubbsi. The sequence continues at coordinate 9,029 of JACXGK010010809.1, forward strand.
CACTGAACAATTGGATCAAACAAGTGGTCCAAGAACAGGAGCAGATGCCTGAGCTTGACAAATGTTAATCCTGAGAGGGCTTTGTCTTTTGGATGTCCAAATGGACATTGGTGCTGTCAGACTGTGTCTACATTCAGTATTTCACAAGCTGTGTGATGATAATTTGACCAAAGTACACTTTATTATATTGACACAGACCCTTTCTGGGATACCAAACGAGACACAAATAGCACAATTGCTGTCAGATGTAAAGGGCCTTTTTTCCGCAAGATCAAAACTCTTAACAAGAACCAGGCAGATTTCAGAAAAAAACGTATTTTTACTATAATTTGAAAAATCAGTCTCCACCTGACAAATAAGTCTTCAGAAGATGTGTTAGCCAGGAAAAAAATCTCAGGCTTGGGTTAGGTTTAATTTATTCTACTCCAAAGTAGAATGTCAATGGGTTCTGCAAAGCGTCACAGAGAAAGAGCTTTTGGGTAACCGTAGCTCGCAGAAATTTGCAGAGCAACATTCGGTCACATTTAACAAATCTGAACAGCACACTGTGCATATTCTGTGATGGTGGGTGCGGAGCACACAGTGTTTGCTGAAGCACTGACGCATATGTTGAAATATGGTTTCCGATTCACTACCCTGTTGTGCATACGTTAGTTTTTCATCAAAATATGTTGGCAAGAACCTATGCAACAAGGCCCGCCCATGCTCACACATAAGTTGTCGCAGAATTATGGGAAGGCCATCCGGGTTAAACACACAGTTGAAGTGAGTGTTAGAATTGGGGTAACATTTAGGCGTAAAGGTTATTGAGGTTAGGGTTGGGTCAAGGTCAGGGTAAGGACTAGGATTAGGGAATATGGACCATGGATATAACATTGCACTTTGCTACTTATTCAGTAAATGTTTACACAAACAATATCATTCTTTTTTTTTACCTCATACCACTTATTGTGTTTTTCCGTCTTGCACCATAGCACCAAAGCAAATTCCTTGTATGCGTAAACCTACTTGGTAATAAAGCTGATTCTGAATCTGATCAGGTATTCTGGTCCCCACATGGATTCCAAATAAAATGTGTGGGGGTGTTTGTTTGTCAAACTTTAGGAGCCTGTTTGTCTTTCATAACCTCTCTTCGTTATGCCTTTAGCCTGCGAATAGGTGAGGTGTATAATAGAAAATGAAATGATGGGTTGTTTGTTCAACTAGCCCAATGAAAACTGATTGGCAGAAGCCCAGGCAGTGTCTGAGCTGTTAATAGCATGCCTGTTTATGCATCCCCGGTGCTGCTCTATAACCTATGACCCCATGTGCAGTGGGCAATTACACCCAGAGAAGAAGAGCCAAAATCGGAATATATGAGTTCAATGATGGAAGTTGCTTTGGGCAAAACCATCTGCTAGAAGGCAGATATAATATTATGGAGATGTGTCACGTTAGGGTGTCAGGACTAACTTAATTGTGCCAAGCGGGTTTGTCATTGTTAACATGTTACTTGCGACTTTGGATTGTAAAGTGAAACTGATGAGACTTCGGGGCACCAAAGGGACTCTGGATTAGTGCCCTAAGCGTTCCACCACCGTCAATTCAATGTCAATTAAAAGTGGTTTAATGACTAAATGTACTGTCTGACTCAAAGGAAAGAACTTTCGACGCTGTGTGTTTTCATACTGGTGAGTGACATGAGAGCCATTGTGCTCCAGAGGAGGTATGTGTTTTGCATTACAGTAATAAATGCAGAGACTCCCTCATCTCAGACTGTGCGCTGTGCCTCTGAATCCGTGTTTCTGTCTCTCGGGTGCTCTCTCTCAGAGCAGGGAGATGATGGAATGCACTTACAGTTTGGCTACTATATCTTTCCCTACGCACGTACTCTCTCTCTTTCTTGTTCCCTCTCTCTCTTTACCAATTTATTTCTGTCTTGCCCTCTCTCTCTTTCTATCCATCTCTTTCTTACTGTCACCGTCGTCCTTCTTTTCTAGCAGAAGAGTGTACTTCACTATTCTTAGACGCTTTTCAGATTAATTGCTGTGAATAATAAAGAGACAGTGACTGTGGCCCTAATAACATGCTTTTAGTTCCCAATTCACTACATTGTCACCAGTACCGGGACATAAGGACTCCACTACTTAGAGAGATTCTGTCATTTGGGACACGGGCAGACCAAACAACTGGGGTCAGAGTGGTACCACCAGCCATTCTCCCATTCTGCGGTGTCATCACAAAGCCGCTGCGAGGAAACTGCTGCCAGAGGTTGTAATTAGGAGGGTTCTGTTGGAATTAAGACGTTATCGGGCGAGATTGGATGCCTAATCACACCCTGACAAGGAGGACGACAGTCCCAGTTCACTGGCCTCTGCCTCACTCTGCCTTCTGCTCATTCAACCAATCAGAGAACACTGTTAGTTTCAACGCAAATTGTTTGGCAATGGCATACAATAACGATTCTAAATAGAAATAAATATCCACTTACAGTACAATCTGTTTTGCAAAGAGAAAACCTCACATTAAAAAGCCTCCTATCAACTGAATTACCTCCTGGTAGTTCTATTTCACCACCTAGTGTTGCACCCCAGCAGGGGCGGGACTAGTGGAGGGGCATGGGGGGGTCACCTGTTGGCCACCCTTGTTGCTCCCCCATTTCTCATTGCCAGAGAGCGCTGTCAATCTGGCTTAGGTTACAACAGGAGTGCATTTGTTCTCAGTCGCTGTGTTTTGTTGAATGTTCTTTAGGGACTAACATCTATTTTAACAAGATGAAAACACTGCTGGTGCTGAACGGTAATCCCAGGCAGGCAAAATTAAACACACTAAAACAAGTGCACAGTCGTTTTATTTGCTCTGTTGCAGTCATTGAAGAGCACTTTCCAAACGTTGACAAGATTCTAGCCAGGATCCTCAATGCAATGTTTACGTCACTGAGCAAGGTATGTTCATATCCACATACTTGAAACAAAAGTGGGCATGAGGCATGGGGTAAGTAAACTCCAGTTTAATTTAGCATAATCCGGTGTGTCAAACGGATGGGCCGAGTGTCTGCAAGTATTCACTCTCACCTTGTACTTGATTAATTAGGTCACTAATTGGTTAGGTCTAACCAACCTGCAGACACGCAGCCAACCGGTTTGAGGTCAATGGTTCTGTGAAGCAAGCTAGCTGTATATCCAACGTCGGTAGACTAAGCTACAATTACAGTACAGTAGGTAGCTACATGTAGCTAGTTTGACAGAAATAAAGCAACCAAACATGAACACAATTTGCTAGCTAGTTTGTTTTTGCTATATTCAACATAATTTCACGTTACAGAATATTATGTAATTGCAATAATGTGTGTAATGCTAGTAGTTAATGATATATGGGGTTTTCCGTGTTGTTTGTTTTTATTATTTATCGGTGTTGGTCTTGAATGAAGCCTGTTCGATTCTGTTTTCTTTCAGGGCTTTGAAGGTAGCTTACTCCTTTGTCATTTTGTTTGCACCTGTTTCTTGTCAACTCCCTCTATATACGTTCCGTGTTTGCTTTCGTCATTGTGAGGTATTGATTGTTTTTGGTCAATGCGCTGAGCAGTGTGTTTTGCATTCTAGTTCAAATCCAAGTAATATTGAAAATCCGTGTTCTGACCTTTGCTTTGCTCCTTGAATACAGAGTTTTTGTCTTGTAAATTCGCATAACTTGCACCTCCTTTTTGACATACCGGTTTTGACCTTTAGCCTGTCTGTTTAGAGTTTTCCTGCCTTCCTCTTACTTTGAACTGCGTACTGCCAATTAAACAACAAACGTTTTGCGTCTGCAACTTGCAATCATGTACTCATTCAGTACACATCTCAATGAGCAAAGGCAAGACAGTCTTGCATGTTGAACTAACCTGGGGTGAGTTGTAGCTACTGATCAGTACCTTATATTGACGTCACTAGTAAATGTTATCTAGCTACAACTGTGTAGCAAGTTATACAGTACTATTTCCATGTATTCGCCTGTATGGAATGGCTATCCATGAATGCAGCGTACAACTAACTTTTGTACTCAGATTTTGGGTTTCTGAAGCATATGTTGAATTTTTTTTCAAGGATAGAAACGTCTCAACAAATACCCCTCAAATTAATTAGGTCTAGCGTGTGGCAGAGCCGTAGAGTGAAAGAGTTGCGCCAACTAAGGTAGGAAAGATATGTGGTCACATGGTTCACGCGTCTCAAAATAGTTCCAAAACATAGCCGAGCAGGCAATTCAAATGAATGGTAAAAACTCACCGAAGCGATTACAGAGCTCCACAAAAACGACTTAACTAAAGAATAGATGGCTTGCTAGTCATGTCCTATGTAAGCTATATATTTTAGCATTTGGGTTTTAAATGGAAGCCTTGTGTTAGGTTGATCAGTTTATGAAGATCTCTAAATCAGTTTGCTCATTAAACATTTACTTTACAATTAGATTAATAATTTTGTACTCTGGTCTTTGTTGGTTCCTTGACATTGTGTATAATCGCATCCAACTGGAAAGTTTAAATCAACGAATGGAAACCTACACTACGTTAATCATTTTAAGCTAGTATACGATCTTTGTACTTTAAGCTAACGTTAAACATATTGGATGGCGGAAAAAAAGCTAAGATGATTAACTATTTTGCTACCGCCATTCAACTTTGATCAGTTCGGGGAAAAAAGATTAAACATTGTGCTAAATTAATTCTTACTTTCGAACAGTTTCATCATACGCTGTTTCTCAACGACGCAGCTGCTTTGTTTGGAACTATTCAGGCCATCTTTTGTAGCCATCTTTAAAAAACAACAGCCCCATTGGAGTCAACGGAGTTGACGCAACTCTTTCTCTCTATGGCTCTGGCACGTGGTATGTTTAACCGCTCTGCGCAGATAATTTATAGAAATGTGTTTGCTTCTTAATTTCAGTATGTTTAGTTTACATTTTTGTGCACCAATGCACCGTCATGTAAACTTGCAACATTATTATTTGATATACAAATGTGTTTCAGTCGCTATTTTGTTGCATCGACTTAGATCGATAAAAGAATAAAGCACTCTGCATTTTTCTCTTAACGCAGCGTGTGTAAAATGAACAATGAATCAGTCCTGTAAAATGAATTGTCCTGGTACAATTTTAACTGAACATTGAAACAAGTTTTGCAATGTGAGAAAGTCGTTTCATTGATGTTTATTTTTTAGGTTGAATAATTACTTAATGAGTGAACATTTACGTTGACTTGCATCTAACTTAAATCTTTGATTTTAATTAGTTTAGTTTAACACATTTGTGACACATTTTGTACATTATCTGTGATCTAGTTTGCCTATGCGAAACTATGCCCAGTTTCCTCTCCTCATTTTAAAAATCCTAGAAACGCCCATGCACACCAGCCCATGTGATCTGCATTATTCGGATTCCAATAACACCAGCATGCTGTGTTGTGCTGATCGGTGAGCATAGAGCTGGACATCCATCTGTGGGTCCAGTATTAAGGGAGAGACATGCTTTTCTTACACACAGTGGACTGGACGTGATAGGGAGCCACCAGGCAAGCCAGTAGCCTTGGCTTTGGCATCAGATACATGGAGAGGAGAAACCTCTGCGTTGTGCCATGGGAGGAGGAACTACACATGAAGATGTAGGACACAGGTTATCTCAGTGTGACCGGATGCTTGTTGGTCCCATTGATGCTCCCAGGCCCCGCCCACACATTCTTGCCAGGAGACTGTATGACAGAGGGCCTCATATGCACCACAACATATTTGACAAATGCTTCTCTTTTTCAATGCTTAAGCAATATGCAATATGAGACGGTCACACGGGGGGCAACATGTCAACAGAACGCCACGGTCTGGCCACGCCGTCCTCTCTCTTACTGGCCAGGGCTGGGTGGAACAGAATGCCAAAGTGAGCATCTGGCTGTTTTGTTTTGGGATTATGTTTCTTATTGAGGCCACAGGGGGGGTCAGTCTATTATTTTCTGGCTCAAACCAAACGTAATTAAAGCCAGCCCAAGACTCACCACTAAAAATAAATCCATATCGTGGTCGCGAAATGACTCGTGGGAATCGTTGTTCAACTTCTGAATCATACAGTCTCAGCCAACGATCCCAAGGTCGGTGTTCTCAGAGTAATTGTTTCTTCGTCTCGCTGAAGTTTGATCCGTACGTATATCAGATAATCCAAAGACATCCGTTTCAATTGCTTTCAATTTCAATTGTGAATTTTTTGTTAATATGAAGCAAAAACTATGAAGAAAAATCACGTGGTCGTAACCCAGAGCAGAGAGAGAAGATGGTGAACACGGATGTTGTGACTTTTGGTCTACACAGAGCCTTTTACTGAGTGGGTGAGTGGAAAAACCATGAGTAATCATAAAAACCCCACTATGGGTATTTCATGACCTGACAGCAGGAGTAGTAGTTTGTTATTTCATCGAGATTTAGCTGTGAACTGTAAAGGACTTCATCAGACACATCACTTATTTCCCTCAGGTCTGTCTGAAGGCCAGAGATGTCTGGGCTGGATTCCAGGGTATTTCTACAATACTTCGCAGATGTGCTGCCTGGCGATAACTGGTCGGTATTTTACTCTCATTGAGTTAACCATTCATCCATGTTTTCGTAAGGACGTATTAACATAGCAGTCGGGTTTCTCATAAACTAGGGATTTAATGCCCAGAGGTCAAAAAACATTTGAGGTCCTGTGACGTCTAACACAAGTTTTAAAAGCAAATATGAATAATCCATTTAATTGATGTGGTTCTGAATCCTGGATAAGAGGATGTGGAACAGGATGTTTTCTAGAAAAAAAAAACTGGATGTTTTTCTGAGAATGTTGTGAAAAATATATGAAATATGACTTTCTATGTGTGTGGCATTTTCAGTGGATACGGGAGAATGATACCAATCACATATTTACAGTGCAAAACGCCTTATGTAGTTCATTTGTTTATGACAAACTCCACTTTTTAGGTAATTCTTATTATCATTCATTTTATGGTAATTTGCATTGGTTCCTCCTAATATCTACTTAAGCAACATTTCTATAAACCACCCACATCTACAGGAAAAAGTAGGTTTGTAGATTAAAGGTCTTTCCTCCTTTCCACCTTCCTACATGAAATGGTGATGACAGCGGTGCCAATTGTTTTCCGTCTTTTTGCAACCCACTGAACCCTTTGTAGTTCTCTCCTCCTCCTCTTTTGTCTCCTCCGCTCCTTTTTCTCCAACCGGCTTTAAAGTTGTCTTTGTTGTCTCCTGAAAATTGTGAAACAGCAAAGTGCAGTAATTCGTAAAGAAAACAATGTGTGTGATCCAGTTCTATTTGTACAGGAGGAACCAGAGGTCCCCACAGAGATATAAAAAGCTTTGGAATTGCTTTCAACAATTTTTTGTACCTGGTCCCCATGAGGAGAAACAATGATTTCCTGCGTAGAGCCGTGCGTCATCCATCCAGTGTGTGATGCAAGCAGTCGGACATGTTGTCCGTTCATCTTGTAGGAAAAACCGTCTGAGATTGTCCTGCAAGCCCAGCCATGTTATTGTCATTATAGCACATCACTAATGTGCCTTATTGTTATTTTATACTGGTTACCAATGCAATCAGAGCAGTGCCGCAGCTTTCAGCAAATCAGTATTCAGTGTTCAAACCACCCGGTTTGTAATAGTCTTTATATTATTGTAAAGGAATGAAATGAAAATCGGAATGTAACCTCCAGAGTCCCTCGTCTTGAAGCCTACATCACAGAGATTTGTCTGGAACACGCTCAAAGATTCACAAAATTGAATAAAAATGTGCATTATGGCGTCTGATTGTAAGTAGACCTATATGCCTGAACAGCACCAAATGAAAAAGCAAATCCAAATCATTGTTAAGTGATAAACCTGTAATCAATTCCCTTACCAAGGGATGACAGGCTGATATACAAGCAGACTGTGAACTAAATGTATTAGAAAGGACTGATGGAGGAGAGCAGTGTGCATGAACAATGCAATGCAAAATACGTCTAGATTTCCATATAGGTAAGACAGTCTATTATATTAATTTCATTACGAACTGATAGCAGCTAAATCATAGTATGAGTTCCAAAATGACCTCAATGCTTTACAGCAGCTCTAACAGTACAAATAGTGGTTTTCTATTTGATCTGGGGTGGACTGGGTGGGGGATGGCCATGGAGCAGGGTCTGGGGTGGACTGGGTGGGGGATGGCCATGGATCAGGGTCTGGGG
>JACXGK010010810.1:6528-17340 GCA_016801125.1 Novumbra hubbsi
CCTACATGGGGTCTACAGACAGCCACTTCCCCACGTCTACATGGGGTCTACAGACAGCCACTTCCCCACGCCTACATGGGGTCTACAGACAACCAGTCAATTCATGTGAACGGAACTGGAATGATAAGGGAAGTCTGGTTTTAAAGGTCCTTCCATCTCCATCAAAATATTCTAGTTGGGTGAGCAACTACAAACATTTCACAAAAAGTGACCTCACCCTCAAACAGATCACCACAGATCACAATCCCAACCTAAATCAAATGTCCGACCATTCAAACACGTCTGATTGTAGCTTGTTAAAACAAACAGAGCAGTGCATCCCACACTTCAAACGACAACACACACACACACACACACCGGTTGGAACAGGTTAGACAGTCCAAGTTGATGTTATTATATTGGCAATGTTGTAACTCCCTTCCCCCTTCATCCAGGAAAAAGGTGTGCACTGTGTGTCTTTGTGTGTGTGTGTGTGGGTGTTTGTATGTGTGTGTCTGTGTGTGTGTGTCTTTTTGTGTGTATGTCTGTGTGTATGTCTGAGTGTGTGTGGGTGTATGAGTGTGTCTGTGTGTGTCTTTGTGTGAGTGTATGTCTGTGGGTATGTCTGTGTTTGTGTGTCGTGTATGTGTGTGTGTGTGTATGTGTGTCGGTGTGTGTGGCGTGGGCCTACGTGTATTTCAGTGGCTGTGTGTCTGTGTTTTGGGTCTGTGGGTCTTTGTTTTGGTTCTGTGTTTTGGGTCTGTGGGAATGTGTTTTGGGTCTGTGTTTTGGGTCTTTGGGAATGTGTTTTAGCTACCCCTCCATCTCTACCCGTCCATCTCTCTAACCATCCATCTCTCTACTCCTCCAACTCTCTATACCTCCATCTCTCTAACCCTCCAGCTCTCTAACCCTCCATCTCTCTAACCCTCCATCTCTCTAACCCTCCATCTCTCTATGCCTCCCTGTAATTAGGGACAGTCCCGGAATCCCTCTGTGTAATTTGGACACATTTCACAAACCACTACATGGCCGCTATGGGCCGGTAAAACCCCAGAACACCAACTGGTCTGCCGCTGAAGCCATCACCCATGCCTCCCAGATCCTGCTACTAAGACCAGCTGCGAGGGAGGCAGGGAGGTGATGACTGGAAGGGCTGGAAGCCCGGCAATGTGTCTGTTTGCACAATGATAGGAAAAAGTTGTGATTTGGGGCACAGGATATGCTGTACCAAGGACAGGGAGATATCGGGAGGAAGGGTCCCACCATCTGTACCAAGGACAGGGAGATATCGGGAGGAAGGGTCTCACCATCTGTACCAAGGACAGGGAGATATCGGGAGGAAGGGTCCCACCATCTGTACCAAGGACAGGGAGATATCGGGAGGAAGGGTCCCACCATCTGTACCAAGGACAGGGAGATATCGGGAGGAAGGGTCCCACCATCTGTACCAAGGACAGGGAGATATCGGGAGGAAGGGTCCCACCATCTGTACCAAGGACAGGGATACTCTGGAGGAGGACAGGCATGTAAGACTCAGGAGGAGGAGAAAAGGAGAGTAATGGCCGTGGACTCCTCCCACACTTTCTATCTCCATCTCTGTCCTTGTCTCTCCTTCTCTCTCCTCGTCTCTCCTCTCTCTCCTCGTCTCTCCTTCTCTCTCCTCGTCTCTCCTCTCTCTACTTCTTTCTTCCTTCCTTCCTTCCTTCCTCCATCTCTCTCTCCTAGCCTCTCTCTTTATTCCTCTCTCCTCTCTCCTGCTTGCTCCCCTACTCTCGTCTCACCCCCTCTGTTCTCCTCTTTTCTTCATTACATGCAGATGGCTTTGCTGGCATTCTTCCTACTAAACTAAAAGAAGTACATGCATTTGTCATCAGCCAGCTGATTGGACAACAATGTGCGTGTGCGTGGAGGGGGGGACACATGTGGGATACATGCACACACATCCAACACACACATGCAGACATCACACACACACACATTGCCAGGTATGGCTAACAGAAAGTGCTTTATGACACGCTAGTAAGAACAGAAGACAATGGGCCCTATTCATTGAACCAACCCCCCCACACACACACACATAAACACACCAAGATGCATACAAAAGCCAACAAATACACATAGACGCACACAAACACAAAGTATGAATGACACACAAAGTAAATACCAAACACACACAAACGTAAAGTGAGGATTGGGGTTAGGATTAGGGTTAGGGCTAGGATCAGGGCTTGGGTTAGAAATCAATATTTTTTTAAGGGTATCCAACTTTGGCCTCCACATTTAGAAAGTATGTGTGTGTGTGTAAATGTGTGTGTGGTCTCTCCAGAAGAGCGTGGTTAGTGACGTGTGATATGTTGATTAAGGTAATAACTGAGTGATGGATAAGGGCTCCTTGCTGTTGATCTTCATCTTAAAGTGGATTTGAAAAGCAGAAAACAATGTAAGACAATAAAACCAATCAGAACTGTTGTCAATGTGTGTGAGTGTGGGTGTGTGTGTGTGGGTGTGTGTGGATGTGTGTGGGTGTGTGTGTGTGTGGGTGTGTGTGGGTGTGTGTGGGTGTGTGTGTGTGGGTGTGTATGGGTGTGTGTTAGCGTCCAGTCTCTGTCTCACAATGTATCCTTATTGCAGCCAGATCTGCTCATGTTCAAGTCTCTTCTGAAGGAAACATTACTAGACCTATCAGAATGCTTCTGACACACACACAGACGCACACACACACACACACACACACACACACAACACAGGCACAAAGTCTGTACTGTGAAACACATCTAAGGCTTGGAGTTTTATGAACTCTCACCTGTGCCTAATTGATTCTGTTCCTATAATACATTTGTACATCAGCTGTCCCTGCAGATTCTCAAACCCATTTTGAACCCCTATCATTTTCTGTTAACACTTCTTTCTTCATTCCTTTTTCACACTATCATGAATTGTGACATAATAAGGGTGTAAGCAGCTCAACAAACCACCTTGCACGGGTAGTGAGGTCTGCACTCTGTTTCCGTGGCTAAATTTAGACTGAGAAAAACCACTGCGAATTTGTATTTTTGAGCAAATAAAGGAGGAGGTCATCTTGCGAAAGATCCCATTTCGTAACATCAAGCGCTTATCCAGCAGACGCCCAACCTCTCCCCAGCCCAGTCAGGGTCCCTGAGTGGGGGTCCCTGAGTGGGGGTCCCTGGGAACATGTCCCCCTAACCCCCTTCCATCAACACTAATTACAGTTTACCCGTGGCAGCGGGGCTCATCCACCATTGTTTCCCTCCACATAGCGGCTTCAGGCACGCGGCCCAAGCGAACCCCTAATCACCATGCCACCAGTGCCCTACAACACCGGGGGCAGTGAACTACATGTGGATTAGGGTGTGGTTAGGAACGCAGTGTCCTGTGTCTTCCCTCCTACCCACAGCAACATTCAAATATGGGACCTGTTACCCTGACAACCCTCACTTTCCCACAAACCAAGAAGCATCCCACAACAACCCCACCCACATGTGTGTCGGGCATTCTGCCATTAATTACACCAAACCGAGTCCTCAACCTAGTTCACATCACCAATCCATCCTCCCACTCCACCCCCTTCTCTCCTTTCCTACTCCACTACTCCCCAACCCTACTCCACTACTCCCCTCCTCTACTCTATTCCACAACTACCCTCCCCTACTCCACTACTCCCCTCCCCTACTCCACTACTCTCTTCCCCTACTCTACTACTCCCCACCCCTACTACACTACTCCCCTCCCCTACTCCCCTCCCCTACTCCCCACTGTTTCAATGTGACAGAGCCCAGACAAGTCAGGCTGGGGTGGGGGTTGACCAAGCCAATTATCTGCATCTATAGGACGGGGCTGTAATCTGAACAGTGGCTGTGATCCCGTGGGGAGACTGAGTCCCCCAGAGAACACCTTTCCACAGAGGAAGCAGTCTCAAGGAACAGCTTGTGTTAGTTTAATAGAGGGGCACGGGAGTCCCACTCACCCCCTCACACCCAGATTACTCCCCCATCTCACCTGTCGTCCACCTACCCTGTGCACTCATCACAACATGTCACTTTAACAGGCAACATACACGACAATTCCCGTCCTTGACAGGTCCTGGTGGTACAAAACGTCTTCCATTTACGGATGATGGAGGCCACTGTGCTCATTGGGACCTTCGATGCTGCAGAAATGTTTCTGTACCCTTCCTGAGATCTGTGCCTTGATAAAATCCTGTCTCGGAGGTCTACTGACAGTTCCTTGGACTTAATGGCTTGGTCTGTGCTCTGACATGCACTGTCAAATATGGAACCTTATATCGACAGGTGTGTGCCTTTCCGATCATGTCCAATCAACTGAATTGACCACAGTTGGACTCCAATCAAGTTGTAGAAACATCTTAAGGATGGTCAGCGTAAACAGGATGCACCTGAGCTCAATTTTCGTTTTTTATTTTTAATAGATTTGCAAAAAATAAAAAACAAATCTTTTCATGTTATCATTGTGGGCAAATGTCTGGAATCTCTTTTGGAATAACGCGGTAACATAACAAGATGAGGAAAAAGTGCTGTAAATACCTTCCGGATGCAATGTAAATACGTTCCAGATGCACTGTAAATACGTTCCGGATGCACTGTAAATACGTTCCGGATGCCCTGTAAATACCTTCCGGATGCAATGTAAATACGTTCCGGATGCACTGTAAATACGTTCCGGATGCACTGTAAATACGTTCCGGATGCACTGTAAATGCGTTTCCTACTTTTCCATGTGATATATACATGTATATCACTGTTCACAGACAAAACAGAAAGTTAAAAGGTGTAAGAGAACCACCTGGGACTGTGAATATTGCTGAAGGTGGAAGAAAGGCCCTCTGTTATTAGCCCAATGAGGTGGAACTTTAGACCTGCTGCAGTGGAATATGACATGAAGACAGCAGCAGAGCAAAGCCAGCCGACGGGGAGAGGGAGGGAGTTATAGGGAGAGAGAGATGGGTGGGGAGGGAGGAAAGGGATAAAGATGGAGGGGGAAGGAGATACATACAATAGTGGGGAGGAGAGAGAAAGAGGAGTGACAGGGAGTGATACAGAACGACAGAGACAGGGGGGATACAAAGGAGCGATATAGAGGAGTGATATAGAGGAGTGATATAAAGGGGAGATACAGAGGGGTGATATAGAGGAGTGATATAGAGAAAGATATAGCGAAAGGGACACAGTTTGGGGCGTTCCCATAGCAGGGTGACACATCACACACACCCAGAGACACTTTCAACACACACACATACACACACGGCACATTTTACACACACCCTTAGACACATACATCAGACAACACACGAGTGCTTGGCGACATGGACGCTGGAGGAGATTGAACTCCCATAAGCCCCGGCAGGGCTACTGAGCCGCCCCATCTGAACCCTCCACATCCTTCTATGAAACATCTCTCCCTTCTCACCGTATCCAGCCGGCCACACACAACCACAAGCCTGTCTGTCTCCATGTGAGCCTGTCTGTCTGAATGTGAGCCTGTCTGTCTGAATGTGAGCCTGTCTGTCTGAATGTGAGCCTGTCTGTCTGTCTGAATGTGAGCCTGTCTGTCTGTCTGAATGTGAGCCTGTCTGTCTGAATGTGAGCCTGTCTGTCTGAATGCGAGCCTGTCTGCTGGCCTAGCTGTCTTTCTGTGGCCTTCTAAAGCTCACTTCCACTCCTTTAACAAGATGAAGTGAAAGAGACACAAACTGCTTCCCAAATGCCAACTTCCTCCTTATATAATCCAGTGGTATTGACCAGGGCACTATATAGGTAGTGTGATGGAGGTCTCCATGGTCGCCCTGGGCAGCACAGCAGTGGGGTAGGAGAAACTGACAGAGGTGACCGTGTCCAAAATGCACCATAACGTCTCATTTGCAGGGAACCCATAGTACATTCTGCATCCCAAACAACGCCTTAGTCCTTCTGAAAAGCACTTCTTTCCACCAGGCTCTGCAGTAGAGAGCAGTGCACTTCTTTCCACCAGGCTCTGCAGTAGAGAATGTCAGACGTAAACACGTACTTCATTTAGAAACACGCCCCAAATACAACACCCAATGTTTACACGTTAACACGCTCTAATGGATCACTCACAAAGACAATGGCCAACATCACATTTGGATGGAGAAGAACAGAGAGGTCTTGTATTGACTTCATATATATATATTTATATATACAGGAGACTATCAAAGTCCCAAAATAGCACATTGTGGCGTATGTTGCGCACTACTTTTGATGAGAGGCCTGGTCTGAAGTAGTGTCCTATGAGGAGAATAGGGGGGCATTTGGGATAACAGATCGGAAAACGTAAAATATACAAGCAGTGAGGTTTGTTGGCCTGTTTCGTTTGAAACTAAACCAAGATGTCCTCGTTTGTTATATATTTATTAAAGCTTGGTGTGACCTTCCCCCGAAACGTGGAGAAAGTTATTTAAACAACAGATATATTGCACACGGAGGTCCAAAGTTATCTATCAGCACCACAGAGTCCTTCGCACTGGAAGACAGACAGGAGGTGGTGGAGGAGAAAAATATTTGTGAAAAATGCATAACATTCTTCCTTCCCTCAGCTCAAAGAAATATGAGAGAGAGAATGAAAGAGATAGAGAGTGAGATATATATATATATATATAGAGAGAGAGAGAAATAGGGAGAAGAAAAGACATTTGAAATAAATGAAGAGGAGATTTTAAAGTTCAAATAGCAGACATGTAAGATAAACATGAAAGAGCGATGGGGTAGCCAAACCGTAACGCAACGTTGGTTACAACATGACCGACCTCAACACACCTACAATCACAGACAGAGAACCGTTCTTGAGGTTTGAGCATGAGGAAAAAACTGCTCTCTTTCCAAACTGACGGGTTTTGCAACATGACCACAGTCAGACATCTCAGTGTACCAACTGGCCTCCTGTCCCCTACGTAGTGAACTATCCAGTATTTTTTATTGAATCCATATGACCTTGGCTGGGGAAAAAAAACACAACTGCACTACAATTGGAAGTAGAGTTCTATTTGGGACGGGTCCTTAGCATAGTGCATCTGACAGAAACCGAAATGCAAATATCTGTCAAGTTGGAGTTTCCGCATCCATTAAGCCACTGCACTCGTGTTTCTCTGGTCCAGAGATCCCATTTTCTTCACCCACAGCCGAGAACAGAGAGGAACAATAAACAAAGACCTATCTAAAGCACATTGACGCAGCCTAATATTTAGGGCTTTAGTTACCCACTGCAACTCTGGGAACAGAGTTAGGATGAAATTAGAAACACTGAGTGCTCAAGCTTGAACTCAGTCATTATATTAGTGTTTCATTGTTGTGGTTACAAGTACTAAACTAAAACAGACCACAACTCCTATCTGTGTGTGTGTTTATGTATGAAATTGGAATAGCTAGGGAGAACAAAGGCTACACATACAGACCAACAGACCCACAGACATACAGACAGGCAGACAGACTGCAGATAGAGAGACTACACTGAACTCTTAAAAGGAACAGGTTTCCTACATTTAAGATGGTTGCAACACCCAGGTACCAGGATGGAGCCTGATTGTTTTAGATGATGAGAGATATCAGACATGCACATGTCACAGATTATAGCCAGGTTGTTTTAGACCAAACCATGGGTACAATCCTCTCACTGATCAGCCTCACCAAATCACAGAATATAATCTGATTGTTTTAGATGGTTAGAGACATTTGTGTCAGCCTAATCACAGATTCTAACCTGGTCGTTTTAGAGGATTAGAGATATCAGACTGCCTAATCACAGATTATAGCCTGGTGGTTTTAAAGGAATAGAGATATCAGACTCACCAGATCCCTGAATATACCCTGGTTGTTTCAAAGGATTAGAGATAACAGGCACACCCTAATCCCAGATTATAACCTAATTGTTTTAGAGGATTGGAAATAACAGCCACACCCTAATCTCAGACTTTAACCTAATGTTTTAGAGGACTAGAGATATCAGACTCACTCTAATCCCATTTTATAATCGTATTATTTAAAAATATAAGAGATATTAGCCTCAGTAAGGTTGAAACAACAAGCATAGTTGAAAACCAATTCACCAATTCCAAGGCTTGCATGTCTCCTGTCGTTGTATGTCTGTGCGTCCTTGTGTCTGTCATTGCGTGTCTGTGTGTTTGTGTGTGTTTTGTGTGCCCAGAAAATCGTTGATGCAGAGAGACATTTTGTGCCCTTTGGCCAAAGATCCAAATGTCATCACACCATGTCAAGCTCCTTTCCTACCAAACACACACACACACATGCATACATACACACACGCACACAACGTATTTACACAGTAAAAACGCATCACATCAAGGGGGGTAGCGATCAGTCAAGGCAGCTGCTTCCTCCACAGTGTCGCCATTCACATTCTAACATCTAGCGTGAATCCAGACATACTGACAGTCCATGCTCAGTTAGCTGGGTGGGACAACCGCAAATCAGTCCTAGTCAACACATGAATCCTCTACAAAGATGTAAGCAACAAACTGGTGGAAAAGGTATTTTACTTTTTTGGGGGGGAGTAGGTGGAGAATTGAAGAGAATGAACAGTGTTATTTTAGGTAGTTTATGAAGGGAAGGAGTTGTCAGACCATGGAAAGAGACACATCCAGTGGCAGAGAAGATTGTATACAGACAGACAGTAAGTGCTAGTTCATAAACAATAGCGGCATTAGGCTGTCTGTTCAGTGCAACACAGAAAGGTTATGTCTATAAATAATAAAGATGAACCTTTTTTGTGTTTTCTTTTTTGAAACACATATACAGAACCAAATGATGTATGTATGGCTGATGGATCCCTATTCCTTATGTAGCACACAACGCCAAACGAAAAATCTCTCACTTAATCCAGAAACCAACCTCAAAATGGAGACCGCCAACACAAGAGCGATGGAAACACTAGAACGAGGGAGACAGAAAGAACGAGGGAGAAATAGAAAGAGGAAAGAGACAGAGAGAAAGAGAGGGATGAAAGAGAGAGAGAGAGAGAGCACTACGTGCTTGATGGGAGCAGTGGAGTGGAGAGCATCTCTGACCTTGGTGGAGTAAAAAGCAGGCCGTCACATTGTATCACATCATATCTGGGGAATCCAGAACGTTCTGCTCTCCCATGCGGAATGTCTCAGGGCTGAAGATAGCGGAAGACCGTCTAACAGCCGTAGTCCATCTTATTACCGCGACATAACTACCTAGCTAATGTGTGTGTAGGCACCATGGCAACGGTGTGACAAAATGGGTCACAAGCCTTATAAAGGAGGCTTTTGACCCTCCGTGGTCAAAAGAAAGTGCGCCACATGGAGGGACTAGGCTGCGGTTTGGGCCGCCGGTCAGGATGTGGTGACGGGGAGGTGCATAGCGGGGGCAGAGCGTGGAGGAACAGAGCGTGCCAGGGGAGCCAGACAGCTGACGCCGTCCAACACAGGAGAAGACCGGGAGATAAAGGCCAGGGTCGCTTCGCGCCGTCTTCCCAAACGCCCTGATCTCCTGGCACACGTCTGCCACCCAGGGTTACCGGGACAACCATGTCTTCATATGTTCGCCAGGAACAAAGTGGCAACCAGAAGTAAGCTGTTGTTTCCACTGTGTGTGTGTGTGTGTGCATGTCATACAGAACAAACACCAAGACGTCAGGCGGTCTGACTGTGAGACACCTGGTGGTTGCCAGGATACACGTAGGATATTAGACATGTAAATGAAAAAGGCTGTCAGACACACGTCTAACAGGACCCCAAGGGCCCATATGGAAACCAAGTGCACTGTCTAGTACACTACAGGTTGATTGCCAAACCAGTGCACTAACTATGGAACAGGCGCCATTTGTTCCTACAGCTGGACATTAAAATCTGGGTGATCCTCAGGTCTTAGAAAGAAGACGCACACACACATAAACACACACAAGCACACAAACAAACACGTAAACACACAAGCACAGACAGATCCAGAAATGTCAAGGGGGAGGGAAGAAAATGGAACATCCATATGGTGGAGACCTTGATGTGGTGAGGAGGAAATGGAGGACAAGAAAAGAGATGTTCTTTAAGCCTGGACCTCCTCAGTCTCTGTCCTGGGTTTCTGCAGGAGGCTGAACCTCATTCCAGGATAGCCTCATACACTGTACTGTGTGTGTGTGTGTGTGTGTGTGTGGCATAACACAACCTGAGCAGTGAGTCAAGGAGGACAGGTTACAGCAGAGAGGGGCTCATTAACCCCTGGTGTTTACTGACACTTGTGTGTTTTAGTCATTACTGCGGTGGAAGCAAACTTCCAGGTGCTTGTTTCATTGTTGTTCCAGTGCTGTGATAAAGGCTTGAAGGGTTGGCTTATTGTAGAACATTACTGGCTTCCTCTCTCTCTCTGTCTCTCTCCGTCTCTCTCTCTCTCTCTCCAACTCTCTCTCTCCCTCACTCTCTCTCCGTCTCTCTCTCTCTCTGTCTCCCTCTGCATGGGGGGGGGGGGGGGGTAGCAGGGGGGAGTAATAGACTGTGACAGCCCCTTCACAGGGATAGAAAATATTACAGCTATCCTCCCTCTCCTCTCTTCCTCCCCCCAGTATTCAGAGTAAACGACATCATCGCTCCCTGCTTCCCTCTTCTTAGAGAAACCTCACAGACAAGCAGAAGGGAGAAAACATGTCTCTCCGTCTGTCCGTCCAACATTTCTGCACCGGGGGAGAGAGGTGGAAGTAAGTAGTGGGGTTCCGAGGAGAGCGGAGGGCTGTGCTGTGTGGAATGCGGAGGGCTGTGGGGAGTGGGGAGGGGGGCTGTGGGGAGGAAGGGGAGAGCTGTGTGGAGTG